>QVRM01001397.1:52500-152500 GCA_003439945.1 Dermanyssus gallinae
GTTCTGTTTGTTGTGGTTGTTGCCTTAGCTGTTCATTGCTAAGGCTGTTTTCGTTGTTTCCGCCGATGTCGGTGTTATTGTTCTTGTTAGCGCCGCTACTGCTTCTTTCTGTCTGATACACAAACGGGCCTGAAACAACGAACGATTCCAACGAGCAAGTGCATGATGCGATATTCGGCATGCGTACCTCTGCAGCACTTCAGTCACTTCAGACGCGACGCCCAACGATAGTGCTCCGGATCGGAGGAGGACTCCATCCATGAAGAGTACATTTTTGATTGTTATTGTTTCGCCTATTACGTTTGCGGGTACTACCGTCGCTTCTGATCCGTCGTCAATCTGTCGTCGCGCAACTATATTGCAATCTTGTCCTCGACCCTCAAACTTTTGCGAGTTTCTCAAGTTTCTGCTGTTGCTGCCATCCAGGCAATGCTATTACTATTATACTGCTATGCCCGTAACTCACTGTCATTTCAGCTACCTGTGTTGTTGTCGTCGTCACCATTGTCTTTTCGTATATGATTGTATCGACCGTTCAGCTTAGTTCGCCGCCGCCGCTCAGCTTCCCAGTTATTATTCGGACAGGAAGCGCGACAGTTTGTGTACAATAACAACGATAACACGAGCGCGCCACTCGCTCGTATCGATAGCCTGCCTCCTATGTATGATGCTCAACGACGGTAACCACCACGGTAACGGCTATATACCACCACCACCACCACCACCACTCAGCTCGCTTAGACAGTGGTCCCCAATTGTATATCGGCTCTGTAAAGCTGTCGTCAAGATGTGCTTAATCTCAGCGGCGCCCCCCGTCTGGGCTCACAAAGGTGGTTTGTGTGGGGAGGGGTATGGGTGTGCGTGTATACGTGTCGTTGATCGATTGGGTCAACAGTATATTACCAGTGACTCTCATCATATTAATCATAATCATCATCAGCATTACAATAATAATAATAACAATAATATTCACAATATTCAAGCACCGTCTTCGACCGAGCTGACTGGTCGGTGAACGAGCCGCCCCGAGAGGAACAGTTTCGGGAGTCGGCCATTTGTCGATATGATGATTGAGGCTGGTTGTGAATGTCTGTTTTCGTTTCTAGACCGCAACAGTGGTGAATCGGTTAGAAATAGAACGCAGATCGGTGAGCGTCGAAATCCTCCACTCACCCACCCACGCACGCACCCATCGTGGTGTCACCGTGCGCGCAGTCAGAGCAAAGAAAGAGGCAAGGAAGAGAGAAATACAGAAATACACAGAGAGAGAGAGAGAGAGGGGGGGGGGAGGGGGAGGATAAAGTCAGGTAGGCAGGTTCAATTCTGCAAACCTCTTCAAACAAACGTATCACACTTGTCTACTGGAGAACCTTGAACTCGTCCCGAAACAGCTGCTGTCCTGTCAGTCCTGTCACGGCTCTGTCATCGTTTCTTCGGTTCGGTCTTTTATTACCGTCATACTCTCTCCCTTCTCGCATATTTCTACAGCGACTGCAGGCAGTTAGCCCGAGTAATGCGAGAGCGCAAGGGACCCTGTGGACAACGACCCCATCATTCGGGGCCACATGGCTGGTGTGGCGGCGGCGGCGGCATGGAGTGGACGAATCAACTCAACAAGAACTTCACGCGAGCGCGAAACTAATCGCTAACGAGGGCAATCATAACGATGATGGTGATGATGATGGTGGCGGCGGTGGTTATGATGATCATAACGACGGTGATGATGATGATGATAAGGATGATGATGGCTAAGATGATTGTGTGTCGCGGTAATGATGAAAGGATGCTAATGTAGAATGAAGCGATAATCGGATCGACTCGTAATAACCAAAACAACAACAACAACGAACGTAAACAACGCCTAGCGCGATGATAGGTCTTAATTTGCTAGTGATCTGTCATCGATTTCTTGTTTTCGACAGTTTCTTCAATAGTGTCGTTGTTGTTGTTGCTGTGTGTTCTTGTTTCTTTACTAAAATCACGGACGCCACTGCTCTCTTTGGTAGACCGTAGGGTCGGTCGTAGGTAGCGTAGCAAAGTTTGTGATTGTTGTTACTTATGATCCACAATATATATATATATATAAATATATATAGCATTGCGAGCATCGTGACCAGCGTAACGTTCACGTGCAGCACGTGTGAGCGAGGCGGCTGTGTGCTCGCGTTCCAAATCGCCGTGGTTGTTGTTGCAGCAGCAGCCAATGTTCTCGCCAATGCTACCGATGATGTGACATATACAGCTACGTCTGGTGGTGGTGGTGCAGGTGTTGAAGTCGAATCTGATGCTCTCGCAACGACTGGCTTTGCCGGTACCGAATGCCGCACGTTTCGCAGCGGTAGGGCTTCGCGTTGGTGTGAATTCGCTCGTGAACCTGCAACCGACATCACGTTGTGCAGTACGAACACTCATTACGCTCAAAACCCAAACTAGCACCCTAACTAGATTAAAAATATACTCAGTCGTCGCCTATTGCTATAACGCCATCCTCCTCTCATAGTTAGTTAATGTAGTTAATGCTGCAAAGAAGTTACTATTGCGGTTTCGTTTGTTTGTTGTTGTTGTTGTAGTCGACGTCAATGAATGAAGATAAACATAGTATTTATTAGCAAATATGAATATATATATATATAGCTATTGTTGTTGTTGGTGGTGGTGGTGGTGGTGCAGTGATGGTATTGTTGTTGCTGTAGTTGTTCATCCAATCATTTTTGCTTTGTGATATTTGCGACTGTTTTCGTTGATGCTACTCGTAGATACATTTCATTGTCATGTACCGATCTACCGTAATAGTGGTAGTAACGCAAAATAACACCGCCCCCGCCCGTTGCAGACGCGATCTATCGTCTGCTCCTGTCGTGCGCCCGCCTGTGCCATGGCGTGACCGATGACGACGACGGCGACGACGGCGACAACGACGACGACGTAGCGATGATGTATCTATATCTTAGACTCTATCTAGATAGAGACCGCCAAATCTAGAACCGCCAAAAGAGCGCGTCGTCTTCTCTGCGCTCACCTTTATGTTCGATGACGTCTTGGCGGTCTTCGGACAGAACCGACAGCGGTACGGCCGTTCACCGGTGTGGATGCGTTCGTGCTCGCGCAGATGGCCCGGCTGCTTCGCACGGTACGGACACCAGCCGCACTGAAGACTCGCCGGCCGCCGGCGACATCGACCGCGTGCGCCGAGCACCGCCGACAGCGGCGATAACGTCACCTCGCCGTTCGGCGTCAACAGGGCTTCCTCGTCGTCTTCAGAGAGCGCAAATCAATAATCCAATCAATCAATCAATCAGCCGGTCAATCAATCAATTAATCGATCGATCGATCGATGATTCAGACAATTGTACACCCTTTTTGGGCGCTGTACGGCGTCATTTGTTGTCAACAGCAAAAACAACAACAACAACAACTAATCCAACGATCTCAAACAAACTCAGTAGACTAACTTCTCGCTCTTCTTCCCCCTTAGCAAACCACTGCGGAAAACAGCCCGATCTGCCGAATACAAGGTCAAGAGAATCAACTCCAAAAATACATATATATATATATATATATATATATATATATATATATATATATATATATATATCATAAACGTCAGTTATATATCAGTGAAGTCGGATCGGCAAGATTTTCGAGATCGGAGAAGTTCTAGAACTCTGGATTTGAAAAAATTGAACCGAAACCACCAAGGCCTTCCGGCTTGTTTTGCTTAGAAGCGCCATCCACCAAAATCACATATGCGAAATGCTCGCACCCACCTGTGGCAGCGTCTATTGCTAGAGTTTGTTCAAACAGGTGAAGGAAACGAGTTTCGGTGATTTTTAAGGAGCCGAAAATGAAGGAGCCACGATTATTCATCAGGTTAGGATTGAATACCAAACCATATGATCTAAACCGGTGGAAATGTTACGAACTGCGTATGAGGATTAAGCAGTGTCCTGAAACAAGGTATATGTGGTAGCGTAAACACGGGTTTGGAAATAGAGGAAAACATTGAAAAGTTCGTGTCGTACTGACCAATTGACGAATTACTATTAGGATATTGTTGCGAAATTGGAGATACCTTATGTATAAATTGCAGCAGTCTTGGCCGACATTTTATGCGTCAAAACCGCCAGCGAAGTGTGTTCCAAAGTTGGTGAATTTTTGGCGAATGCACGCCCGTCAGAAATTGTCCGAATTAAACCTTTAGGCGGAAGCAAAAGACCCTGGATTACTTCAGAGGACTTCTCATTATAGGAGACGAATCATGGGTATAATGATTACGACATCCAGACCAACGCGAAATGCTCCTAGTGGTTTTCAAGGAGAGAATTGAGAGCAGATCCAAAACCAAAATCCCATCTCTTCCACGAAAGTTTGCCATTGCTTCCGCAAAACGTTGGTTCTATGGACAAGAAGGAATGGTACCGCTAAATTTTAGGGGGAAAAAAATCACTTTAGTAGATTAAATACTTTTTTATAAATATGTATCAAAACTCTCCAAACGGCCCTCATATATATATATATATATATATATATATATATAACGTGCATGTGGTATATGCATGCACATGTAAAAAAACTCCATATGAAAACTAATATCACTGATCCCGGTTGCTCTTACGGAATGAACGAATCGTGCTTTATTAAAAGTGATTAAGTGATGAGAAACATCGTATGTATGAACATCCGTTTTCGCTGATACGGAAACCTCTCGTCTGGTCACCGCACCTGAAAAAATAACATATTATTACCATAATGTTATGCGAGGTTTTTTGTCAGGTATATGGCACGAAAAGCCAGTGCGAACAGACCACACCGGCGAGGACAAACTATATTGAAAACGCAGAAGGTACAAATGCATCATCATCATCTATACATATATTTTACAACAGTCTTGTACAGCAGTCTGAGCTCTACATCTCTCATACGTTGAGGTTCTCATCGTTGTCTCGTTCTCGTCTGTACTGTTTTGGATGCGTTGTGTCTGTTTTAGAAATTCCTATCAGGCTGCGCTGTGAGCCGTAAAGAATGTTATTAAATGCAGAAAAAACAGGACTCCATTAAAAAAAACCAACGTTGCATATGCAAACATTATTAGTAATAATCATAACTCAATAGCTAGCAAAATTTCTGCAACTTTTTTTAATGGTCATTGTCTAAATTTAAAGCAAAAATAACTTGGCCCTTGAAATTTGATTTGGACGTATGTCACAAACAAAATCGAATGCTATGATCAGCGCATGGGGCAACAGATCGATTGCTAGAACTAAATCCGACAAATTGACATGAAAAATCTAGACAAAGGATGTTGAGTAATTGATCTGACCGATGAAAATAACCTAAGGTACATTCTTAATTAAAAAAAAAGGTTTAAGACAACAACAACCCAAAAACAACAGAGAATGAGTCTTGCCTCGGCTATGACCTCGATCGGTGATCTATACATGGCGAAAAAAACAAACGGCCATCATATCGCACGTGTCGCGTGGACCAACCATTCAAGATAAATGTATTTTTTGGTGTAGGAAACCCATCCTCTTATTTAAGAGATCCTCCATTTAACAAATTGTCAATGGCTCACGAGTACGAACTAAATCTTGCTACGCTACCGTTGCTAAGAAACTGACTCATCCGTCCTACCCTTCCCAAATTGCTGACGAGATGTGTGATGCTTTGATGTGTAGAGTTAGAGTTTTCTCTCTGATTATATCATACGTCGGACAGCCAAAAGTATTTCGTGCTTTTACTTGACTCAATAACAATGAGAAAATATATCGCCACACTTGTTTTTTCTAGGCACACTGGTATATATCAAACGCGAAATGCTTGATGTATATATATATATATATATTGTTTTGTAACTTCAAAAAACATACCGAATAGGTTTCTAAAAGCAACAAACGTCACCTACTGATGCCTGATGAGAACTTTTCGATCCTACGGTCGATCAAATGCAGCCTCCTATAGAAGTTGCAAAAGAAACTCCTCCAAAGTCAACCACATCTAACAATAATTTGAAAGAAATACGCTTTGCTGCATGATGATCAACAAACATTAATTTCAGGTGTCTCCTAAGGTCTTCCAGCTGTAAAAAATGCGAATGCTACTAGTCCACATATTCGCTGCACTTCGGCTGCGACAGGGACGACAACGATACCGGCAGCGACAGCATTAGAATGCAGCCTTTGCCGCTGCCACAAGACCATCATGATTCTTGAATTGTTGTGTTTCCCGGAAATGCCTTGTCGTCCTTCTTCTTATCATCTTCGTTTCCTCTTCTTCATATCCTTTGTCGCCGTCTTCTTCTGGAACGCTCTGGTCAACAATAACTATACGTCGCCATACGACCTACAAACTGTATGTACCCTGTACGCCCACACCTCATCATCCTTACGGCTCAATCGCTCGCACACAACCAGCCTCACTCAGATCATCTTTCAAGGCAGGAACGGGTTGACCCACATACCCGAACCCTTCATTCAAATAAGGCGCCTACATACATGGCACATCACTGCGGTACTGTGTTGAAGACCGCCGTTCTCATATGCCACCTTCCCGCCTCTAGACGCGGCGCGTATTGATCGGCGCAAAACAGCCGTATTAGCCGCATCAGATCGCATCGACTATTTCTTACTGAGACCGCTTGGACCGGTCAGCGTGTTAGCTGCTCCGCCACTGAGCATGATGTAGGGCGTTTGCAGCTGTTTCTGCTTTTCCTGCAGAAGCTTCAGCGTATTGAGCGGCGTGTCCACGCTGGACATCTGCTCGAGTTTCGTCAGCTGCTCGATCTTCTTCTGACGCTTGTCAATCTTGTTCTTGCCCGAGCCCTTGCCGTGGAACTTATGCGACAGATATCGAAATGCTTCCTTGTGGTTAAGCACCCGCCCGCTGTCATCGATGTAGTCCAGCTTCACATCGGGCCTGTAGTTCGACTTCTCCTTGAAGTCGGACACCGGTCCGTGGTAGTGATTGCCTCCACCACCCCGGCGACCTGTAACAAAGTACAGTCAGCGTTAACCACTCGGCAATTCACTCCGCGCTATTTTATTTTTTGTCAAAAACAACCAAACGATATTTCCAAACAGTCAGTTAGTTCACAACTATACTCACATTGCTTTCCTTCGGTTACATTCTATAACAATGGTTTATATATATAATTCAATGTATATCGGCAATGAAAGACGAATAACATCTATGCAGCTATACTGAGCAAAGCGCAAACTATAGCCTACAGCACAACTTTGGAAGTTTGATTCGGCGACTTTAACGGCGTTGCGTTTGTATTTTTTTGGTATTATCTTACAGCCAAAACGTCGATCTACAGCACCACCGGCAATAGCCTACCTCTGCCTTCATCGTCATAGTACTTCTCTTCGATAGTGTAGTTCTTCGCCTGAAGATCTTGGAGTGTCTTGACTGCGGCCGGATTGTTCTTCGACTCGTCATCAATGTAGCCCTTCTTCATAGCGAGCTTCAAAGCGCCAGCAACTCCAAACGATACATTGGGCTCTTCTTCAAGAATGGGAAGCGCCTCTTTAGCGACCTTCTCCTCGGTGCGTACCGCAGTTCTTTGCCGTTGAACTGACGGATCGACCTCTGCCCACGTATTCCGCTGCTCCTCCTCTTCTTCCATTGGGGTCTCCCCTTCGCCAACTACAACACACCGGAGTTTTGTTAGACGCGTAACACGCTGATCAAGCCGACAACTACTTGTACATATTGTTTCTTCGGATCCCCGCAATACGTTTCCCTAAATAAGTTTTTAAAAATACACATGCACTTATATATATATATATATATAACACGTACATATACATTAGGAATGCTACTGCATCACCTACCCTCATCAACGTCCGCCTCGTCTTCCTCTTTCTGCTGCCGCTCGGACCTTTCCTCTTTCGAAACGTACGAAGATGTGCTGCCAAGCGTCCGGCAGAACTCGGCCGTCGCATTGAGAACCATCGAAGAACTGTAGGTGACTCCGTCGGCAAACAGCTCTTCCGGTTCTTCCTTAATAGCGGAAATTTGCGACACCACCTGGTGGATCGAGTCCTCTGGCCGCATGACGCTTTTGCTTTTGTTCAATTTATCGCGGTACTTTTGCTCTGTAAGATCGTCGTCGACCCGAATATTCGACAGGTCGGTGTCAGGACCTACGAGGTCATCTTCGTCGGCGACGGCAGCGGTGGCGGCGGCAGCAACCGGCTCGGGACATTTATCTGCCTCCCGTCGCGTTCTCGACCCATGATCTGACTTGTCTGCGGTCCCCTCTGCGGCCGCGAGTTCCAGCAGATCGTCCGCCTTGAGAACTTCTCGCTTGCGCAGCTTTCGAACCTTCTTTTTGGGCTTCTTGAACGCAGCCATTTCCTCGCCGGTCAGGTAGTCGAGAGCAACGGAAGGCGTTGGAAGCACAAGCGACTCCTTCTGCTTCTGTTGCAGACGGTTGCGGATTGCTTCGAGCTCTTTCTGTTTCCGTTCCTCCTTGTTGACGCCTATCTTGAAGCTTTCTTTTTTCGCGCCACTAATTTCCTCGTCGTACTTCGACAGCACGTTTTTCTTGTGCACAATGCCAAACTCGTCCACGTCAGCGTCATCGTACGGATTGTACGTGTTGGTACCCAATTTCTTATTCAGATTACTGCGATCGACTCTCTCGTCGTCGACAAGGTTCACATTCTCCAGCACATCGTCGCCGTCTTCCAAAATACCTCGATCTTTCAGAGTCAGCACAACGGTTTGGCCCTCCTTGATACGTTCCTTGCTATGCAAAATCTCAATGCCCTTTAAGTCTTTCGCGGAGTACTCCTTGTTCGGTAATTTCAGCTCCTTTTTAATGAGATCATCGAGACCTACAAAAAAAAACACACACACATAAGATTATATACATATATATATATATATATATATATATATATATATATATATATATATATAATAAGCAGCAAACGAGGACGAAAAGCCAGATTTGTTAAGAAAACCGTACCAAAATCGTTCTCCATCTCCTGGAGCATCTTCTCGCGCTTTGCGGCCTTTGCCTTTTCCGCTGTTAGTGCGCGTGACTTCTCAATCCATGTTGAGGCATCTTCGTCGTCGGAGTCGGCCAAACCTTTAACCTATAAACGCGCACCAACACCGTACGATTACTAAAACTCTACCCGGCCGTTTCACACTGTACCTGTAAATCTGACTAAGGCTTATGGCACACCTATATAGGCGCGAGGGTAACTTCGAAACTGTTGTGGACTCATACAAATCACCTTCAAGGTAACATTCTGCACTTTCATATTTACGTCACTGTGAATAGAGTGTCACGTTGTTAACCGCTATATTTTATCTATAAAACTTAGTGCTAAATATTATAATTCGTACACTCCTACATCTGCAAACTTTCTTTTACAACTATTGCGTACATAAAGGTGTATCTGTACACCTCTATGTACCTTCCACGTCTCTAACTAGTAATCATGCAAAATTCCTACTTATTATTACAAGATACATTATGAAAATAGGCGACATATGGCTGCTTTGCTGTGACAAGACCATTCGTCATATGCTTTTTTTTCTTTCGATAGATAATCAAATACAAGACAAAAACAAAAAAAACCTTCTCACCTTCTCGTATTTCTGCTTAATCATCTGTTTCTCACGCATAGTACGAATTTTCTCTCGGAAGCTCTCGGCCTCCTTCTTTTCGGAAATGTTCTCAGTCCTTACAAACACCTCCTTGTTCTCATCGTCCTTTTTCTTATCGCCCTCACCCTCGATCTGAAGAGGTTTAAGACCGAGCTTCGCTCGAAGGCGGTTCGTCTCTTCGATGCTCATCGAGAGCTTCTCTTTGCCGTCGTCGATTTCAGGAGTTAGCTCGTGCTCCTGAGAACGGCCCTCAGGCGTGGCGCTGCGCCCACGATCTATACAGACAAGCATCAACGCAATCCCGATCTTAACCGCAATTTCGATGCGAATAGCCAAGCTCTTCCGTGGTGGCTGCTAAACTATTTTTGGCGATAGTGGAACCGGAAAAGTAGCCGGATATATGGTGCGACCTTAATGTCGTCCGTCTTAATTAATGGACAGACTCGATTTGGAAACGATCCAAAATGATCCCTGGGCTATAGCCGCCTACATGTATGACCTAGTAACCTTGCTAACAAGAATAAATAAATAATAAATAAATAAATAAATAAATAAATAAATAAATAAATAAATAAATAAATAATAAATAAATAATAAATAAATAAATAAATAAATAAATAATAAATAAATAAATAAATAAATAATAAATAAATAAATATTCATATATATATATAGCAAGATGGCTTAGTGGCAAAGCCTTTGCCTTGCATTCGGGAGGACTGGGTTCGAGACCCAGACCGGCCACTCTTAAATTAATTTGCATGGTTTCCAATTTAGACAAGGTAGATGCCGGAGTGGATTAAAATTAGCCATGACATGAAAAAACCGTACACAGGCAATAGCCTGACGGAAAATCCTTTAAAAAAAATAAAAAAAGAATATATATATATATATAAGATAAATTCTATTCTTAGCTGTACAGCTATGCAAGCATAACATTTATATAATAATTTAAGTGCAATAATGAGATCATTAAAGTTTAACTGCTACGTATTTATCATTCAGTAGCATCCTTCGACGCCGCAACCTTGCTAAAATATTTCTATCTGCCACTAAAAATTAAATTCTTAAAAGTTATGGAATATATGCAATAAACATTGTGCTTATTCAGGTGAATACAAAGAATCAATTGATATGCTAGGTTAACATAGATGGCACTCCTTATAGACGGATGATTTTTCTAAAACAGCAATATGAGAGCCTACTGTCAGTAGAATATATAATCGCCGACATACGTTGGCTGAGTATATATCGACAAACAAAGCTATTTTATACGTCTAGCAAGTAACTGGGCTACAAGCATTTACGCTAAAAGATAAACATCTACGTAGTCTAATGATAACATCTGTACCAGCACTGACACACTCTTATCCATGGCTGGATAATAAATATTGTATGAAATGAAACCAGGCTATTGACCGGTGTACAACTAGCGGTTAAGATAACGTACGCCTTTTGAAATAGTTAATCCACTATTTGCCAGTCATGCGGTAGTGTATGTGACACGGGTGCCACACCATGCAGGCCGCGACAAAGTGAGAAAGATGACTCTTAAGTCTTGCATAGTTTTTTTTTATATTAAGTACCTCCCACCCTATGGCACAATTGTATAGTCTTTCTTTTGCTACGTTACTCAGTCAAATACTTTTTCTCTGAAAGGTTTTGCATTAATAAATTGCATTCCACTGAAGCATGTTCTTACTTCGCCCTGCTCAGTATAAAAAAACAAAATACACAATACGTCAAACATACGATATCGTCAAACGAGGCATGTTTGCACAATCTACCTTTTGCCTTATGCCTATCGGCCAGCTCGTCCCTCGATCTGCTATCAGAGCCAGCAGGTCGTTGAGACAACTTATCTTCCCGATACGAACTGTACCGGGCGCTGTCTGTACCGGCTCGGCCGTGCGTTTCCTCTGATGGGGATCGCCGCCTATCCGAGCGCTGTTCCCTGAGCGCATCCTTGCGAAGAAGGGCCTCATCCCGCTTCAAATCAACAACAAACTGAGCATTTTTACTTGTTCACTCTCCGAACAACAAAAATAAAAGCATGCCAAGCATTCCAGCAATAATTATACCGACCTGAAGATCCAGACGAAGAATGATGAAAGATGATCAAAAGGATGATGATGAAGACGAGGTTGACGCCGCTCGTTGCCAAAGCCGAGGAAGAGTAAAACAAAAACGAAAACGTTTCGTCGTAGACAAGACGGTCCCAAATGTCACTAACAACAACGATAATAATAATAGCAATAATAAGAAGAAACCGTGGCCGCTTGCGTTGACGTTGAAAAAGCGACATGCCAAAACGAGGCACGCGCGAAGCGAAGTTCAAACAAGCGAACTCTATTCGATGAATTCGTTCAAAAATCACACCGATGATGACGACGACGAAGTAAAATAGAATAGTTGATGACAAAAAGGCAAAAAAACCTCCTCTTCTTGCACTTAGCATGCGTTACCAAGACAAAGAAAAAGCAGAGACCGCAATGCAGCGAGCGGTGTTGCCGGGCAAAAACCTCCTCTTCGCGTATACCTGTAGCACTCCGTCATGACTCGCTAAGGGTCCAGCATTCCTCCTTATGTTCGAATTATTATATTAGCCGCTTGGGGCGCTTTTTTTTGTTGCTTTGGATTTTAAAAGTCCGTGCTAATCCGATTTCGTATTTTCCCCATATATCCAGGCACGGATATATATTTTTGCTAGCCCCTAATTCTCCCCAGCCCAGCACGTAAAGACGACGACAATCTGACACCTGTTTGCGCGCCAAAATTGCAGCGCGTGTTTATTCCGTTATGCTTTGTAAGCCGTTGTTACAATTCGTCGTTATGTGTTACAGTAATGTCCAGGATATGTTACAACTCGTATGTACAAATCACATATGAAGGTAGGCTAACATGTACAGCGTGATACTACTACCTATGACGTAGTGTACCTGAAAGAGAGGGAGAAACCTGAAAATCCTGAAAGGCAACGTTGTCTCGAAGCTGCAGGGTTGGTCAGACCGCACAGCTTAAAGACAACAAAGTTAGCTGCAAAAGAAACAAGCGGGCATGCATGGAGCAGGGCGAGCACCTTTTTCGGGGCCAAGATATTCGACTGCAGTAGATCAGACTCCAACACCAGCGCTCATATGCCAGTCTACCAAGTTTGATTTAAGCTCATTCAAATTACACACGATCCTGATTCTGTAAAACCGATATTACCTGGTACTCAATAACGCGGTTGTGCCGAACGAGCAGTATCATAATCCTATTAATTACGTGACAGTAAAATTTGTTTTGTAAGAATAGTAATAATAATAAGAATATAATTGCAACCTGAGAGCAGGTATGCGTCCTTCGAATTCAGATGGTCAACTGCCGATCTGCATAGATGTTGACACAGAATTATTGCTGCTGCTGCTGATTTATTTTCCCACAAAAGGTCAAAGCACCTCAGTATTTCAAGGTCATTCTGAGTGTCAAAAACAGATCGGCAATCACGTCAGACGTGCCTGAGTAGTAGTCGTTTTCCCCGGCAGATGTCTAAGCCAGCATAACGCTATTGTCGTTATCGCCACCATCACCACCACGAACAATTATTCCGTTCCGAAGAATTAAATTTCACGGGGATATTGTAATGGTCAAAGTTGACCACAAAATGCGATATTCAGACCATCAAAGACATCTGTCACATTGCAATGCTCCCCGTTGTGCAACGGCATAGGCACGCATCAGCGGTAAACCGCTTCCTCGGGAGGAAGGAAACTGTTAAACTTCCGCACAAACATCCCAAGACAAGAACAGTAAATCCATTCCCAATAGGTCTTCGTCCGACAAGATCTCACAGTATATTATTGTTATTATTATCCATATACGTTTGTTACCCGGCTGAGCCGAATTGAACTGAAGCACTACCCACAAACGCTAGTAATTCTTTCATTTGTGTTTGTGCCGCGATACGGTCTGCCGTATGTCGCGTCGCTCTTTGTCAACACAACATTGTGGTTAACCACAGAAATTCGATATCGCATTGTGGCTGGCTTATTCTCAAACGCCGAGGTAATTAGATATTGGCTAAGATGAACTGATCACCTCGCGAATGGTACATATGGGATGAATGTGTGTGTGTGTGATACCCCAACGAGAGTCTACCTGTAGGTGGAGCTAATCACAAATAATAAGAAGTATCATAATTACAATAATAGTAGCAACAAAGTTCCGAGTGTTCTCGCCAAGCGAGCGTCACGTTCCACATGTTGGCGAAATGGCGCATGCGTGGACACCTGCGCATGACGGAGAAGGGGAGCAGACAGTTGCGTGTCCCGTAAAAAGGGGACAGCGTGCGTCCTCACACCCCGCCAAAAAAAACCAAAGCTGTGTCATCAGCGGGCAAGATGATGCTCACGGTCTTTTACCTCGACGTCCGAGGTCCGTTTCTCATCCAATTCCTCGAGCAAGGAAAAACCCTTAACAGTAAAGTGTACTGTGAGACACTCCGCAGCTTACGCAATTTCGTGATATGCATCACATTTGCAAAAACAATCCGTTTAAATCGTCATCATCATGGTTACACACAGCCTTATACACGTGTCAAGACGTCATTTTCTTTCTTTCTCTCCCTATATGTATATACTAAATAGACGAGTGCACAATCAGTGAAAATCGGGAAAATCGGACAGATAATAATAATAATAATAATAATAATAATAATAATAATAATAATAATAATAATAATAATAATTAACCTGATTACCATCAAGGACCTTTTTATGCTTACGATATCGATGTCTAGTCTGCATTCTGAATTTGCCTTTTCGGGCACCCAGACTGATATAAAACAATAATAATAATAATAATAATAATAACCGACATGACAACAACAGCAGCAGCAGCGAACTCGGGCCTGACAGAGCCCGCCAAAGCCCTCGCGCGGTTCAAGGCGCCCCCGCCGTCTCTGCTACCACCGCTCAGCTACTGTTGCTCTGCCGGCCGGCGCTGCGGAGCCCAGAAGAGCCCGAAACGCGACGGGGGTCGCGGCGCAGGATTGCTAGCGGTAGAAATCGATGCCCTCGACTCGGCGAACGTCCGACGTCTAGCGTCGCCAAGACAGAACAGGCGCAGTACAACAACAACAACAACAACAACAACAACGCAGCAGCAGCAGTAGCAGCAGCAGTAGCAGCAACGTCAAGAGACGCGCGCGACCGCAGCCCCGTTCGGCGCATTCACTGGCCACGCTATCCGACACCGAAATGCAATCAATGCAACAACCACAAACACCCCCTCCTCTTCCTTTCTAGACCACGCGTCATCGTGCGGTCGGCGATGTTACGGCGGCCGATTTCTTTATTTTGTTAATTGTTGCTCTTCGCTTTCTTGGCTTGGATTCTATAGCTCTTTTGTTTGATTCTATCTCTCTTTTGTTTGATTCTACCTCTCTTTTGTTTGATTCTATATATCTCTGCGTTGTTTTCCGTCGTTCTCCTCTTTTTCTCGACTATCATGACGGTTATGCTACTGCTGGTGGTGGTGGTGGTGGTGGTGGTGATGGTGGAGGAGACGATGACGATGATGAGAGCCTCGACTTCACTTGCTTGCTTCATTTGCTTAGTACGACGGACGGATTGACGAAGTTGACACATCATTGATCGCACAAATGCATCTTTATCGAGAATCGATCGCGTGCGACGTGCGTGCACTGCACTGCACAATTGCATTGCACGCGTTCGTGCAAAAAGTGGCGGCTGGCACACCAACAAAACTCGAACTGACTGAGGGAAAGCCCAGACAAACCAAAAAACAAACCGGCAGCTAGAGAGAACAAGAGACACATGGACGTACAAACGACGGAAATGGACGGGGCCAATCGAACAGGGAGGAGTGAGACAACAACAACAACAACAACAACAACACGCCGTCGTAACAAAACGAGCTGAACAACAAATCAAGCAGACGTGCTTTCTTTTTCCTCCTCTCGTGTTTTTTCTGTCTGTGCCTTCTTCGTTCATCATACTTCGTTGTTTTGTTTGATGCTCACGAAATAAACAACGATTGAACGGAGCAAGCGAGCCGCCAGCCAACAAAACAAACCTACCTGCCTGCCTGCGTGTCTGGCCACCAGCCTGTCAACACCGCCAACAACGATTAAGATGGGGGGAGAAGGGAGCAACAACAACATGGACTGCAAAAACAACAGCAATACAACAATAACAGCCATGGTATGAATCCCATGAACAACAACAACAACAACAACAACAACAACAACAACAAAAACAACAACATCAACAACAACAACAACAACAACCATAGCATGAATCACATGAACAACACCGACGTCGTCGTCGTCGTTTACAATACTAGTAGCAGCAGCAGCAGATATAGCAGGGATAATTCCCGGCGATACACTACAACAACAACAACAACAGCAATAGCTTATTGATAGTACCCATCAACAACAATAGTACATATTAGTAGTAGTAGGAACAGTAGTAGAAGTATTGGTTGCAAAGGCGGTGACGATGCTAGTGGTGGTATTAGCCAGTTGTTTCGTCTCAGTCATTTCGGCAGCCTAGCGGGGCAAACGTCGACAGGAACAAGGGGACAACGATGAGGGCAAACTACAACAACAACAACAACAAAAATAACAAGAATTTTCACAGCAAGAATAACAACAAGAATAACACTAACAACAACAAGAACAACAAGAACGTAGCAATGCCACCATTAACAACAACCATCAAACACAACAGCGGTAACACAGTCGCAGCAGCGGCACCAGCCGCAAAAACAGCCACCTTTCCCCTCTCGCTGCCCCGAACTGTCTGTGCCATCATCTGCGCCAGTATCATTAGCATAGGGGACGATGGCAATGGTGAAGAGAACAACAACAATAGCAACAACAACAACAATGAAAACAACAATAACGATGACAGCGGCGGTGACGACAACGACGACGACGACAACAACAAACACAGCCAGTTATCAAGTACCGAACGCGATGTGCGAACGCACGCAGAACGTGCATAGATCTGGGTACCTTAGAGCACCATCACAAGATCAACAGGAATTACAACAACAAGAACAACAACAACAACAACAACAAGAACAACAACAGCAACAACAACATTGAAAACGACAACAGCATCGACAACGACAAGAAAAGTGCCGAGATGGTATATCCCCCAGTGGCGGCGTCGGCGGTAGCGGGAGCAGCACACCGAAATAACTCGAAAAAGTAACACAAATAAACACACAGAGGCACGCAAATACATACGCAGTATATACGTATATACGAGGTGTGTTCAAAAAGTATCGCAACTTTTGAATTGCTCAATTGCGACCAAAAACAGCATCGCATGAACATTGCTAATGAGATGTTGGACTCTGTCCGCGACGACCCAAATTTGCTCCAGATGGTCATAACTGGTGACGAATCGTGGGTTTATGGTTATGACGTGGAAACCAAAGCTCAATCATCTCAATGGAAGCTGCCGTACGAACCAAGACAGAAAAAAGCGCGCCAAGTTCGGTCGAATGTGAAAGTTTTGCTGACAGTTTTCTTCGATTGCAGGGGCGTGGTGCATCATGAGTTCTTGCCACAGGGTAGAACGGTCAATAAGGAATATTACCTGCAAGTTATGCGCAATTTGCGCGAAGCAATCCGCCAGAAGCGCCCGGATTTGTGGAAGAACAAAAATTGGCTTTTGCACCACGATAACGCCCCTGCTCACACATCGTTGCTTGTGCGCGAGTTTTTGGCCAAAAACAACACACTAATGATGCCGCAGCCACCGTATTCCCCAGATCTGGCCCCCTGTGACTTTTCTTGTTCCCTAAACTGAAGAGGCCCATGAAAGGACGACGTTACGCTACGCTTGACGAGATAAAGACGGCATCGAAGGAGGAGCTGAACAAGATAAAAAAAAAATGGTTTTTTGAAGTGCTTCGAAGATTGGAAAAACCGTTGGCACAAGTGTATAATATCTCATGGGGATTACTTTGAAGGGGACAAAAAAAAATGAACACACCTCGTATATATATATATATATATATATATATATAAGCAGGCATGTGTGTCTCTAGGTGGGCGGTTGGTGTCTATGGATGGATAGGGGCTGCTGACGAACGAACAAACGGACTGGCTAGGTGCATCACTTGTGTGCACGTATCAATCAGTTTGGCTATGCTTTTGTGTTTGTTCGCGGCGTAAGGGAGAGCGGAGGAGAGAGAGATGGCCAGAAAGAAAGAAAGACAGATATATATAGAGAGAGGGACAAATGGGGAGAGAGAGAGAGAGCTGGGGGGGGGGGGGGCATCAAGAGAGCGCGCACGAGAGACTACGGGAAAGATGGGAGAGGAGTGTGTCTGGTCTGTGTGAGTTTCGGTCGTCGGGGGAGGCGTGCGCGATTTCGCCTGCTTTCTGCTTGCTGCACGCCAGCAGCAGAAAGTCGAGGGAAATTTCTGGGTATTCGTTGCTGCGGTTTCTTCCCACCAACACCAACACCACAACCACTAGTGCTGTCGCTGCTGCTGCTGCTGTTAGCACTATTACTACTACCACTACGACTACGACGATCGGTCACTACCTCTACTCTTGTAGAAAGAGTTTTTTTCCCCAGTCAGCAGCGGCCGCTAGCTGTTTGCTTGCTTGGTTGGGCGGCTGACGGCGGCGGTGGCGGCAATTCTTGGCTGGCGTCATCATTGTTGTTTTTATGGTTGTTGCTGTTGTTGTTATGGTTGTTGTTGTTATTGTTATTGTCGTTTGACGGTCGTTGACGACAGAGACGAAGTCGTCGACGACAACGACGACAACGACGACAATGACGACAACGACGACAACAACAGTAACAACAACAACAACAACAAAGACAACAATGACGACGACGACAACAACAACAATAACAACGCGGCGTAAACTATTATGATGCTGACGACCGCGGTGACGGCTTCAGACCGCCGCCGCCGCCGCCACCACGGCTGTGGTGGTTGGTGGTGGTGGTGCCGGCGGTCGTAGAGGCCGTCATTGTTGCTGCTGCTGTCACGGTTGTCGGTCCTTTACGGTCGCCCCCACAGACAACAGACAGACGAATAGGTAGATAGATAGGTAGGTAGATGACGGTCAAACAGCAGTCCGACCAAACCAGACCAACACTACTACTCCAATCGTCTCTCCGATAAATAGGGAGACGTGAGACGGGCGAGATTTGGCACGCAAGCAGACAGCCAGCCAGCCAGCCAGATAAACAGACAAATACACAAAGACGGACACAGACCGACAAACCAACGTATGGACAGACAAACAGACGAAGACCAGAGGTGAGAGAAAAAAAAGCCCTCCACAACTGGCGCGGGGGAGAGGAGGGAGGCGGGGGGAGGAAAAGAAACAACAAGGGAGAAAAATACGGGGCGCGCCAGACAAGCCATTTTTCTCTGTGCTGCGCCTGGTCCATGTGATTAATGCAGGGAAAAAATTAATATAATAATAATAATAGAATAATAATAATAATAATAATAATAATAATAAAATAATAATAATAAATAATAATAAGAATAATAATAATAATATAATAATAATAATAATAATAATAATAATAATAATAATAATAATAATAATAATAACAATAATATAATAATAATAATAATAAAATAATAATCATAATAATAATGTCCGCCGTGAAGCATTTATATATTCTTCTAAATTATAATGAAATAAATGTTTTGTAATGGAAGGCTAACGATAGAAAAAATAATAATAATAATAATAATAATAATAAGAATAATAATAATAATGGGGTGTCCCACCAAGTCGAGCGAAGTATTTGACGCCGATATTTCAACTGCTGCGGTGCTGGTGACATTCAACCCTTATTACACTTGGATTGTTCGAGGATCGACAGTTGGCCGTAGCAACGCATTGTTTTCATTTGTAGACATTCTTTCAGCAACGGTGAACGTTCGACTGCCACATCTCGCAAACTGTGTGCAAAATTTTGATATACAAACCGAACAGTGTTCAACCAAACAACTGTGCATCAACTCTGAACAGAATCATGGAGGGAAAAGTTTGAGCAGACTGGGTCGATTGTTGTTGTTGTTGTTGTTGTTGTGTCGATGTCAAACACACATCGACGCATGTTCTGTAGAACGACCCTGATCGTCGTTCATCGGAACAGAACACAGAAATCGGCTGTTCGCCAAGGTGCGGCCGACCGCAAGTTCAGAAGCCGTCCATTCGGCGCAGCGTATACTCGCAAAAGATATGCGCCGTTTCTGTACCTTCAAAATACACCCGACTCAACAGCTCCAGCCCACAGACCTCCAGCACAGCCAACTGGGGTGATTGAAGGAGAGTTTTCCAGCAGAATCACCTTCAGTGATGAGGCCCATTTTCATGTCAATGCCTTCCTACACAGCCGGAGGAATTGCTGCATTTGGAGTAACGAAAACTAGCATGAGACTCATGAAAATCATGAAAAGGCTTCCCAAACATGTCACTGTTTGGAGTGAATTTTGGGCTAGAGGCATCATTGGACCATTTGTCTTCGAATGCGCTGTCGATAATACACAAATGGTCAATGGGGTGAGCGGGGTATGATAACCCAGTTTTGGTCGTCCCTCAGTTGGATGGATTCTATGGATCTCAAAGATCTGTGGTTCCAACAGAAAGATGCCACTTGCCACACAGGCGATATCTTGTTTAGGCGATTAGAATTGACCGCCCCTAAATCGCCGAGCGATTTTTTTGCCTTCGGACCACATTCTCCGGGTTTTTTAAAGTCGAAAGTGTTTGTCAACAAACCTACGACCACCTTAAATCCCTTGAAGAACTATATTAGACTTTGGATCACTTAGGTCCAGCCACAATTATGCCAATCCGTGATTGAAAATTTGCGTGAAAATAACGCAAACGTGCCAGCAAAGCCGAGAGGGTAATTTTCCAGACGGGTTGTTCGGCACATCATCCGCGCATGTCCACTCTATGAATAAATCAAGCTTTTGACATTAAATTGAAAAAAAAACTATTTTTATTTGGAATTCAAGATGTTCCCTTAATAATAATAATACTCAACTAGCTCAAATCTACCAGTTGAGATGGATACCAACACACGGAGCAAACCCATGATGGGAAACGCGTACGGTTTCTTTTGCAATACGCGAGCACCGCGTAAAAGGTTCTCAGCCCGAAAGACGGCAAAGCAGTAAAGACAAATTGCTGTTAGAGAACACGCGTGCTTTGACATGTGAGAAATCGAGACTAAATTCTCTCGAGCCAGATCACTTTATCTGCCTCTTCCTCTGCTTCTGTTCCATATACTGTTGTTTTTGTTACTAGTTTAATGACTGTTACTAACTCGTTGGCACAAACCGGACTAAACTATCACCTTCGTCGACTGTTGACAGAACGATCTGTCTATATATCTATCTCATTCAAATCTATCAACAACTATAGGCAACTATGAGCGCAAAACGATGCAGGAGTACCATCAACTACAGCTGAATATCACCCATTACTTGAACTGCTACTCAACAAAGCTCAATAACGAATTATTGTTGGTATTATTATGATTATTATTATTATTATTTGTACGACTCGCAAGTCAGTCGTATTCTTGACCGTTCAGTTCATATAAGACATTCCGTCGAACATTCCGTTCGTTGATTGCTTGATTAATGCAAATTCGTCAATTGCTTGATTTGATTGGTAGCAAGTCTGTCTCTTTTTTTTCTGCCTTGTTGGGCGTTCGATTCTGATTAGTAGTAGTAGTAGTAGCAGTTGTTTGTAGTACGTGAGTGACTTAATGACCGGAGGGTGTCGAAGGTTCGCCCTGCTCCAAAATGAAGAGTTGGAACTCACGCTGTCCTCGCGCTGATGTTGCTGTTGCTGTTGTTGTTGTTGCTGTTGATGGTGATGAGGTCGTTTCCGGCGACGTTCATAGATATCGCTCTCAGATCGAGATGCGCTCTCCGACGATGAAGAACGCGGCGAACGTGACGGCCGGCGGTCACGTCGGCTACGCTTGCGTTCTTTGTGGCTACTTTTTTTCGAGCCCATTGTTTTGTGTTTTGTGACAAGAAGTCAGAAGAGAGAAAGAGAGAGATCTAGAGAAAAAGAGTCGTATGGCTGGCAAATCTGGCAGCGGGCTCGGCGGCGGTAGCACTAGCGACGACGGCAGGTGGTGGTTCTTAAGTCCAGCACGTAGTAGTAAGTAGTGGCCTCAAATGGCAAAACAATTCACAAGTGTGTTCCAATGAATAATGACGAAGACGAGGACGATGCCTATTATGATGACGATGATGCTCACAATCGTGGTATTTATACTGATGATGCTTACTATCGTGGTATTTATACTGATGATGATGATGATGTTGGGTGATGAGATGAAAAACTCTACAACTCGCGCCACACTCTGGAGGCAGGGTCGGGTAATCCGCACGCGAGCTCACCACACTCTCACGGATCACCGATCGATCGATCGAGACGGGATCGGAAGAGAGGGTGCGAAATCTCTCAATCGACGTGATTCACGGCAACCGAACGATATGATGTTGACAACATCATTAACAGAGCCACAACCACAGCCACATCACTAACCACACACAGCAGAACGAGCTCCTCCTTCCCACCGTCCCTCGAACGGGGAACGAACTGAACACGGCTGAACCCAACTACACACGGCCGAGTGTAGAATAGTATAGGAAGCCGATGCAGCGACAGACACACGTTTATCCAAGGAGGCACACTGTATATGTGAGACAGGAAGAGTAAGAGTAACAGTCAGAGAGACAGATGAAGACAGTTCCTCACTCGTCGGTCTACACGCACGACGAAGGCAGATGAAGGTATATATCCGTATGGTTGCGTGGTAAGCGTGGTATATCCAACGTGGTGCTCACTGAAGTGACACTACACTACACTACACTACTACACTACACGCTCGTCCGCGCACACAAACACACATATATTTACACATATAGAGAGAGCAAGAGAGATATATACGTACGTCCATATATATATATCTATCTATCTAAACATGTATAGACGCGTGTAATTACAGCATCCAGCAAGTAATCCTCTCGTGCGCTGTTGAGGTGGCGGTGTGCTCCAACCACTGTCGTCGCCTCCAACAACAATACTCACGACCACAACAGCAGCAGCAGCAGCAACAACAATAAACAACAAACGACAATGCGATTCGAATAGGGCGGCGGTGGTGTTGGTGTTGGCGGTGCGGGCGGCACGGGCGGCACTTCACACAAACAGCAACAGCAACAACAACATTGTCATCCCGTTATCCGACAGAGAAGAGATTCACATAGACAGAGAGATAGAGAGAGACAGAGATCGAGTCTCTCTCACTCTTACACAGACACGGGAAGAGACAGAGATATACCGAGACACATGAACACGCTCGGCTAACACATCCCCACACTAGCACACACATAAACACACATTTACACATAGACGGTGGCCAGTGAGTGATGATAAAACATGGCTGTGACGGTGGCACGGTGGTTGTGGTGGTAATCGCACTGTTGTGGTGCTGCTGCACGATAGAACACAGCTGAATGCATTCGTATTCGATGAGCACCACTCGATGGAGGAATCCGTCGGCAATCCGTGGCCAAACTGTGTGCAAATCGGCTGTGCTAGCTCCTCGTTAGCTTGCTTCGCTCGATAATCTATGATGTTACGTAATGATAATAATATTAATAATATTAATAATAATAATAATGCACGACGTAGGTAGACGACGAATTGATGAAATGTATGCACTTGTATGCCGCGTATACATCGATTTCTCTATGCCGCGTATACATGGATTTCTCTATGCCGCGTAGAGACAATATATTGATGATCGAAATAGACCAATATGAAGGTAGACAGATAATAGTAAGTAGTCAATTGATCGATTAATTGACGCTGGAACGATTTGTGCGAGCGGCAGAAGTAGGAGAAGTAATGCTCATGGATAGACGGGCCTGCAACATACTACATGTATGTATTCAGTCATTCATCGTCATCATTGTCGTCATTGTCGTCATTATTTTCCTCTTCATCACCATCATCATCATCATCGCAACCATCACGATCATTAGCAGATCAGCACTCTCGAAGTCGTTGTCGTTGTTGTTGTTGTTGTCGTCGTCGTCGTCACCACCACACACAGCACGATTCAGCCGTCACGACACCGTCACGACATAACATAACAACAGAGACGTTGAGTAAGATGTGTAGACACGCAGCATTCACGTATCTCTCTCTCTCTCTCTCTCTCGATTTTGCTGCTCCTATATCGTCGTGAGTTGTGGGCGCTCCGTAGCGAGCTACCTCAACGAGTTATCGAACGGCTGCGGTGGGTGGCGGTAACGTTGTTATTGTTGTCGATGTCTTCGTTGTAGCAGCAACAAAAACAACAGCAACAGCAGCAAGAACAACAGCAACAACAACAACAACGGGAAGGAGGCGATTTAACGACACCGTTTCAAGCAACACTCGGCCGTTCACGATAAGGCGATTGTCGTCGACGAGTACGGAGCAGGAATCATTGTTGTTTCTGTTGATTTGGTTGTTGTTGTTGTTGTCCTTGTTCTTGTTGTTGTTGTTGTTGTAGTTGTAGTTGTTGTTGATACTGCTGTGATCGCTGTTGTGACGTCGCGTTATTGCTGTTGTTATCGTCGATGTCGACGACGACGACGACCACGATGTTGTTATTGTTGCGGTTGTTGTTGTTGTTGTTGTTGTTGACGATGTCGTGGTGGTTGTTTCTGTTGATGTTGTTGACGATGCCTTGGTGATTGTTGCTGTTGTTGTTTCTATTGTTGTTGTAGTTGTTGTTGCTGTAGACGGTTGTTGCTGTCGTCGCAAAGGTAGTCAACGCACGCAGCAGCAGCAACAGCAGCAGCAACAGCGCGGTACTGGCCGCCGGTACGTGAACGATAACAATAACGTTAATATTGTTGTTGTTGAGGCGGTCGGGTGGATGACGAACCTCCGCCTACGTCACGGCAACGTCTACAATCGACTACTATACAATCGACTACTACACAATAGCACTCAGCACAACAACCGCTACAACAACGATAGCAGCAGCAGCAACAACAGCAACAACAGCAATAACAACAGCAACAGCGGTGGTGGTGGTGCTAACACACAATGGCTGTAGACAATTGTCGAGTGTGCACGACCGATTTACTACTACTGGTCGAAGAAGAAATAGCACCAGTTGTAATTGTAATAGTAGTTATAGTTGTCGTGGTAGAAGTTGTTGTTGTTGTTGTAGTTGTGGTAGTAGCGGACGTCGTCGTGGTTGTCGTAGTGGTTGTAATAACAATAATACAACAATAAATGACTCTTGTGTCGCTTGCGGCTAACTGCCAGCCTCCGTCGTCACAGGGCTGTCGCCAAAACAACGTGTTGTCGAGAGTACAGGCAGAGCTGATGATGTAGGTGAAATGAACGATGAACGATGAAAATGAAGCCGATGGCGATGTGATTATGATGGTGATAATGGTGATGACAATGGTGATGACAATGGTGGTGGTGGTGGTGGTGGTGGTGATGTATTGCCAGATACCACCAGTATGTGATGAACAAACTATCGAACCAACCCGAGTTCGATCGAGGAATCGAACTAGCAAGCGAGAGAAGGCTTGCTGATTTTGTTGTTGGCGGTTGTTGTTGTCTGTTGTTGTCGGTTGTTGTTCTGGTCGTTGTTGCTGTGGTTGTTGTTTCAGACGGTTTTGTTTTATCGTTGTTGTTTCGAGACGTACTATTGTAGAGTCGTTGCAGTTGTTGTTGTTACTGTTTTTGGTATTGTTAGTTCTTTCGTTGTCGTTTCCTGCTGTTGCCTCTGATATATTGTTGACGCAATTGTTGTTGTTGCTTTTGTTCTTCTTCGTCTTCGTCTTCTTCTTATAGTTTTTGCGGTTATTGTTGTTCTTGTTGTTCTTGTTATTGCTGCGTGTTGCTGCGACAGACCTGCTGATCGCTGAGCCGCAAAACCGCCTTTTTTTCGTTTGTTTGTTTCGCGATGCCGTCTAACAGGTTAACAGCAGCAGCAGCAACAACAACAACAGTAGCAATATCAACAACAACAACAACAGCAGCTGATCGTCATCAAAAAGCACTACTATTCGAGGTTGTAGTACTATCGCTCACCGCTACTAATAATAGGGTAATCATGAATTCGTGACAGTACCGAGAGACCACGGGTACAGACGATCAGGCAGTGTACCGAGACCACGGGTACAGATACCGGGTAGTGGCGGGAGCAGTTCGGTTCCAACCTGCCCCGCCGAATTTGCAGAGACAGCTACAACAACAACAGCAACAACAATAACAGCAACAATTAACACCAACAACAACAACAACAATGGGTGGATGGGGGTGGAGAAGCACAACGCCAAAGCTCACGCTATCTGTCACAACATGAATGCATGAACGCCACCCGCGAACAATGTTTTGGTTTTTCTTCTTCTTCTTCCACTTCTTCTTGGTTGGGTTCCTTTTTGTGTTCTTGTTGTTCTTGATCTTGTTTTTTTCTTTTCTTTCAGAGAGATCAGAAGAAAGAGAGACGGCCACCGTCAGAAACCGACGAGTTTCGGCTGGCTGATTGACTCACTGATTGACTGACTGACTAGCGACGATAGGCTGGTAGGCCAAGTTCGTGTCAAGAGAGAGATTCGTCAGAATCAGTTGGTTGACTAAGTGTAAGTTCAAGTGGTCATCAACGACATCGTCATTATCATCGTTGTCGTTTTCGTCGTCGTCGTCGTCGTCTGGCGAGTTATGATCACCGAAGTCGATAGTCGATAGTAGGTTGATGTTGTTGTACTTTCAATTGTTGTTGCACTACCAGTTGTTGTTGTTGTTGTTGTTAAACTAGCAATTGTTATTGTTATTGTTGTTGCTGTTGCTGCTGCTGCTGTTCAATTGTGTTCGCTGTTGTGCGCCGAACACACAACCAAACATCCGACACCACCACAACTTGTTCACTTTCTGGCTGATCAGCTCGCTGGCTAGCTGGCTAGCTAGCTGGCTGGAGCGAAGGTTCAGCCAGGTCGAGGCGGGTGAGCAAACGATCGAACGGCGAGAGACAGCACCGCACTTTTGGGGGTGCTTATTCCTATTTGCCCTGCTCCTCCTAGCTAGCTAGCTAACTAGCTAGCTAGCTAGCTCACACAGTAGTGGTGGTTATTAACTGTTGCTTCTGCTGCTGCTGCTGCTGGTATCATCCGAACTCGCCGAGCACCCGTCGCTCACCAGGACTCCCAGGTGGACTTCAGCAGCGACTCAATCACGTATAAACGGCGGCCTTCACGCGGCCTTCACGACGTAAGCTAAGAGGATGCTTTACGCCTGCGCCTCCACCGCAGTGTTTTCGTTATCGTTATCGTCGTCGTCGTCGTCGTCGTTGTCGTTGTCGTCGTCTCACGTCAAGATCGTCAAAAATCCAAATTGCCCCCCCCCAAGTTGATACCGTCGTCGCTTTCGTTGGCCGGCCGCCTCATACGCTCGAGTCCCGCTTGGCACGCCAGAAGTACAGCCGTCGATTCACGGCGAAAAATTCGCCACACATAAATAGACACACGCACAGAAGCACAGAAGCACAACAAATGCACAAATGCCCGAACAAACGAACTAACGCACACAAACACACACACACAAAATAATTCTCGGACACACCGAGCACACAGAGCAAGCTAGCACACAAAACACAGACCGAATTGAGTGTGTGTGTGTGTGTGAGTGTGTGTGAAAATCGACGAGACGACAATTTTCACTTTTCTTCTAGCAGCGTAAACCTCACGCAGGAGGCAAAACAACACGATCGACCAGCGGGCGTTGTTGGACACGCGCCGTGTTTACAATGTTTTCAAGTTCAGTGGCGCCATTTTTGAGCGACGTACTCCTCCACCGGCGGCGGCAGCTGCGGCGGCTGGACGCTACGCGACGAATCGTCGTGTCGCGCGTCGTCCGAGTCGACGTCGATCTCGTGTCGCGCGCGTCGTCCTGTGTCGACACGTCGATGCTCTCGGCTCGATGAGTTCGAGCTCGTTCCGGACTGCCTTTCCGGCGAATTCCGGGTCGATCGGGCGTCAAAATTTGAGCCTCCTAGCTTGCCGATTGCGCGCGTGTCCAACACTGCCCGGCCGAGCGAGCGAGCGAGTCCAACGACGGCCGGGTTGGTCGCGGCGGCCTGGTTGGACCGGCCAGGCCCTGTTCAGAGGAGGCCCAAGAGAAGGGAGCGTTGACTGGTTGGTTCTTGGTTGGTTCGATCGTCGCTAGAGCTGGATGGATCTGCCGCCAGCGATGATGATGGTCGCCTGAAACTGACTGTTCGACCGGCCGACGAATTAATTCAGACGGGGGGCCGGAGGTAGGACGGGAGCGGGGGGTTCAGAGGAGGCTCAGCCTCCCACCACCCAGCCCGTGTCAGCTCAGTCATAGATTGACCACCCCCCCGCCCCGCCCCGCCCGTACTGTACACCTGTGCACCCCCAACCTGTCCGTCTCCGTCATCCGGAAACTGTGGAGGTGTTGTTAGGAAGAGCTCCGTGGTGTTGTTATTGTTGTTGTTGTTGTTGTTGGTGCTGCCTCTGTTGTTGTTGTTGTTGTTGGTGCTGCCCCTGTTGTTGCTGTTGTTGCTGATTTTAATGTTGTTGTTGTTTTTGATTTTAATGTTGTTGTTTTCGCTATTGATGTTGATGTTGTTGTTCCTGATGCTGATGCTGTTGTTTATATTGCTCGGTATGTTGTTGTTGTTGTTGTTGTTGTTGTTGGAGTGGAAACTCTTTGCTGCTAGACAGACTCTCTGCTGTTTGTTGGTTGTGGCTGGTATAGGCAGACTGGTTCATTCATTCATTCATTCATTGTTCTGGTTCGTCTTCTGACAGACGACCGACCGATCGAAGCCAGCGAACAGCTGCTCCTTGAGCCAGTGTATAGAGTACGCTCGAGTTGGCACTAGTTCGAATGCGTGTTGTTCTGCTTAGCTTGTAGAAATAGCAGTTAGTAATGCAGTGTAAGAAGGTATGCGTAGTTGTTAACGCTGCCAGAGTCTGCCCCTGGGGCTGATGTGCGCTCAAGCATGCCCGATACCTTTCATCGAAAATCAAAAGAAAAGAAAACAGAGAGAAGAAAATTGTGCGTGTGAGCTGCCGCTGCAGTAGTATTAGTAGTGTTAATGGTGGTGGTGGTGGTGGTGGTAGTAGTAGTAGTAGTAGGAACTGTAGGAGAGTTCTACAGTTACTAGATAGTAGAGCCAGATTTTTCTTCATGAAATGGGTTTTGGGGTTAGCCAATTCTTGTAGAAATAGGATAGTTTATATCTTAGAGGGGGGGGCGGGCGGGGGACTCGAATGTAACTAACACAGAAACTACAACTTCGTGGTGGGGCTACACTTCGAACGAGAGCGTTTGAGGCCTATACTATGAGGTGGACGGAAAAGTTGTACTAGTGATGGTTTAGTAGTCTAGTAGTGATGGTGGCTAGCGATGCTCCGTGCTCGGTATGATGAAGTTAGCAATTTGGAATAGCAGTAAGTGGATAATAATCCTAATAATGATGATGATATACCACGCAAACAGCCAGTGTCTGCTTTGTTTCTCGGGATGTACCAATGTTGGTGGGCGTACCAATGTATCTTCTCTTTTGCTAGTCTTTGTGCCCATCGTGTGTGCTGGCTGTGTTAGGTGTTATATGTGCGCAGTACACATAATGTTCCATCGGCACCGTTGTACAGACGGAATTGTCGAGTGAATCACGAACGTGTGTTATCGCGCTGTATGCTGTACAAACAGCGTCAACAACAAAACCACTAGCAACAACATCAACACCCACAAGAATGACAGCAATCCGCCTGTAACGAGTTGTCTGGCAGGCTTTCCAGCCTGGAACTAGTCATATGTGTGTACGTGTGTGGGTGTCACTGGGTGTCATTTTGTCGTAGAATAATAATAATAATAATAATAATAATAAAACTCCGACTGTTGTAATGCTAGTATACATATATAATTTTGAATTTCTTTTATTCTGAAAGCAGAATTATTATTTGGATTTTGACGTGATTTCCACCAGTTTCTATATGTTTTTTCTCGATGGTTTCAAGCATAGGTTCGAACGAATCGAAATATTTTTCAGCGTTTATTTTATTTATGTAGATATATGCCTCTCCTAACTTTTCCCATATTATATATGGAAAAAATTAGGAGAGTTCTACAGTTACTAGATAGTAGAGCCAGATTTTTCTTCATGAAATGGGTCTTGGGGTTAGCCTATTCTTGTAGAAATAGGATAGTTTATATCTTAGAGGGGGGGGGACTCTAATATAACTAAACACAGAAACTACAACTTCGATGGGGCTTACTTCGAACGAGAGCGTTTGAGGCCTATACTATAAGGTGGACGGAAGAGTTAAAGGAAATCGACATAGTAATATATGCTACGGTAGCGATGACAAGCACGGCCTGGCGAGCAGCCGGATTCAAGAGTAGACATACAAGATATATAGAGCACATACAAGAGGATACAAAGGTAAAACTACGGCGTTTGTAGCCCACGAGTTTCATCGCGTGTTATGCAGCACGGAAGAGTTCCACGATCCTCAAGAGTGTTGTAGGTGCACGAGGTGATCTGGCCAGTGCGACAGATACCACGCCGCAGCATGTCCAGCAGTTCTATCAGGTGCTGAACTAGCAAGATGAGAGAAAATCCAGAGATGTGAAGGAATCACTAGATGTGCCTGATGTATATGTGTATTGTAATTTACCCAACCTGGGTGTTAATAAACCATAATTAAAATATATATATATATTTTATTTCCGAAAATTTGAAGAAATCGCATGGTACCTTGTCATGTGTTGAAGCTGAGTGCAACAGCGAGAAAAGCCTCAGTATTTTCAGCCACCAACCATGGTCGATAAGAGACGTCTTAGGGCTCGTTCTGGTAAGCACAGTGAAAATGTTTGGTATCTATTCTGCACTAAACCAAACCTCGTCACTGTACCACCTGCTTTCGGTTCGGCCATCGCCGCAATCAGACTCCTGGAGATGCTGGAAAGGTGGCCGACCTCGTTGGTCAGGCGCTTCAAAGCCTGACAACTTTGAGCTCTGAGACCTGAGAAGAGGGTCAAAATGTGTACCAAATCTCATTACCCATAACGAGTCTCGGGAAAAAATATTCCGGCTTATGAAATAAATTTATTATAATAATATACTGGCTATTATATCAGCAGTTCTCGAACCAGAATACCCTGCCTATTTTTCGTGCTGTGATAGATCACAAAGTCCCCGCCGACAGGCTCGTCGTTTTGGATTGAAATCCCAAATTCGAACTGTTCTGCCCTCATCCCCAATGATCGATCGAAGCTCTTCGAAACGCTCTTCTGCATTTCTCATCGTGCTATGCTCGCTAGAAATTGTTCAAAAGAACCGTACGCCGCCCGATTTTTGGATAAAGCTGTTCTCGTACCGACGTGCATTTTCTCTCTATTTCTCACATTATTGTATGTGGGAGAATCCTGCGAAAAATTAAATGTTTCAACTCAACATCAACAAAAAATCCACCAGTGGATTCGATTATTAACTCACTTTCCATTACACAGAATATAGGTATAAATATATATATATATATATATATATATATATATATATATATATATATATATATATATATATATATCGCTTTCGTTTACTGTTTTCCTTTTTGTTTAAAGAGGAAGCAATGTCTACTTATATTGGCGTTTATTTATAAAGTACTCCTGAAGACCTACCAGGCCACAAGAACTGGGTTAAGCCTATTGATAATTTTCTCTCATTACATATATATATATATTCATTTCATCATTATCCTCTTCCACTCATTGTCATTACTCTACCTGCGCCATGATTCATCCAACCCAGGTTCAGTAATAAAATGAAAAAAATATATATGCGTACGTGATGAGACTCTTAAATATATATGGTAGTTCTCTCACATCAAAACAACCACTGGAAATTGTTTTTTTGTGGGTGTAGCTGACAAAAGCTGCACTCGGTGTGCAGGCGGATGCAATAGAACCATATGCAGGGTATAGCCGTATGCATCTCGCAGTTGGCATATATGTAACGGATTGTCAGTATTATTGTGAGTTGTGAGTTTTGGGAACGAACTATTCTACCTTCTATACCTTGTTACACTTACAAATGTATTCACTGTAAAGTCGTGTTTCATCAAAATTATATAATCTCAAAGCAGAGAACAAACGAGTGCAAACGTTCTGGCAGGCATGCTAAGAAGCTAATGGAATCGGGCGAGAAGTGTTACAAGTGGAGCAAGTTTCTTAAGGAAGAGTAAGCGGAATATATATCCAAAAACAAAAGGTCAAAAAGACTTTCCAGTTAAGGGTGATCAAAGTGCCGGGCTGAACGGAGAGATAAAAAAAAATCCTAACACCAAACGACTCAATCGCGAAAAAGGCGATAAAGGATTTCTGGGATCGGAAGCGGAATTGACCTTGCTACTCAGAAAAAGGCGACGCTGAGGTGTTTTGTTGACTGCATTACCTTGAGGTGCAGGCGTCTGGACTGGAAAGTGGCCCCGGAAAGACTTGCATGAAGCGTTGGTCGACTGTGTATAACTGGAGGAGGTGTTCACGAAAGAATGTTTCTTTATGCTGAGAACGTAAATACATTACTGTTTATTGCTTCAACACCGCATATTATTTACAATAAATTCGTTCTAAATATGCACACGATGGCGTATACCGTTTATGAGTACCATAAGGCGGACATCCCGACGAAGGACTTTGTAGCTTGCCTTAGTGAGGTACTTTTTTCTGAGAAATGGGAGACAGAGACCTGGAATGTCCGCTGAACAGAGCTCGTCCCGAGAATGAAAAGGCGATAGGTCACTACCAGAATAACAACACACCAAAAAATTTGCCAATATATATAGAAGAGGCCGGCATTACGGTGTAGAAGGCGAGACTCAAATTACAGGTGCCGCGCATGGTCTCGATTTTCGCGCCATCGAACACAAGCAGGAATATAGTTGATCGCGTGCTTTACATACGTTTACATTTTGTTCTAGACGTCGATCGGAAGTGCAAAAAGCGGCACAATAAACGCAGGGCCAGAAAAAAGCAGTGCGCCTGAAGAAGCACCTCGTCGAAGTACCTGTTACTGTCCGGGATTGCGTGAAGCCATGAACCGGAGGCACTGTTTAAGTCGATTGGCACGGCGTTCTGGGTAGATTATTCGCGGAAACCCCTGTTGAGGAGATGCCCTCTAACAAAAACCGCTGTAACTGAGCGTTGGATGCCATATTGGTAAAATTCTATTGTTTTGCAGCGGCTCTTACTGATAGGATTGTGAGGATATTGCTCCGACGATGCGCGAATGGTGGCAAGCTTCCAAACACGTACACCCTTCGAGCGGTGCAAAATGGTAGATTTCGAATACGCCGTGAATATATTATCGCAAAAGATAACTGAAAGTTGTGTTTTCACTGCAAAAAAGTTTCCTCATTTATGAGAGATCGGCAAATACATTTTTCATAATGCCCACAAAATTAAATATTGCGGCTGGTTCAAGATAAGAGTATATCTTGACATTGGGTCTTTGCAATATTTGCCTTCTGCAAACCTATATATATATATATATATATATATATATATATAAGAGAATGTCATGTGCCGACCGTGAATAAATGTATATATATAGGGGTTTGCACCGCTTCTGAAGCTTTTTTTTAAGTGCCTTTAGTTGGCCCTCTTTATTTTACTGCTGTTCGGTTTGAATGGATAAAATTACGAGGTAAAATTTTTTTTGGGTCGTAAAAGCCTAATTAAAGCTTAAAACTTACTTAGTAAAAGCCTAATTAAAGCTAAAGCTTACAACTTACATAGAAGCAAATAAATAATTTGGTGTTCTGGAGTCGCGCATTATGACATTTTTTAGATAAGGTTTTGAAGCTGTTATGACTACGATAGGATTAGTACTAAGGAAGATGCCTCTAGACGTTATCCCTTAGGGATGTTTACTATAATATTTCACACCGTCGACGTGTGATCATAAACCCGTGATAGAAACGCATTTTCGGTGGAGCTGGTCCACAACGAACTACCAAGCACGTGTTGTCCTGAAATAGTGACAAAAAATTAAGTTTATAAAGTCAATTCTTTCAATATTTATTGCTTACCTCCCGAATTAACCTTTATTAAAAAAGCAAATCCTTTTAGGTGATTTGAGGTCCAATAATAAACACGCAAATTTACGCGAGCGTATCGGTAATGTCAAGTGAAGCTGGACCCAGGGCGTGCAATGTTGCATTTAATTAGCACAACTGTATCCTTTCGTACTAATTCCTACCTCGAATGTGTGAGCCGTTCAAAATAGAGACTTTCTGACGAGATCCATAGACTTTTGGTAGATAATCGATAACACAGTTCAGTAGCTTTGTATGTCGTATTGTTTCCCTATCTACATACGGATACATTCAAATTTACTTTGTTCTTATTATTTATACAGGTATCATACGTGCTGAACCTAGGTGTGAGTCATTTGCGACATATCTGATTTTATCGGCAGTGGGTATTTTGTTGTCCAGATCGTAATCTATCACCTATTATAGACACCTTCGAGCTTAAAGGCGAACCATGCTCTTCAGACGTTCCGAGTCTCTCTCTCTCTCTCTTTCCGGTATCCCCTGAACCTTTCTTGTCCGAAAAATGAGTGCTTGGCGGGCTCTTTCACTATTCAAGCCTAGACGGACTGCAATATATTCATATGGTATGTATGCTTTCGTACGACTCGCAGATGGCATGTTCAGTTATTTCCACCGCTTTGCTGTGCGCCATCTTGCATGCGTTTTTACGCATACACATGTATCAAGTCAAAACGAAAGCTTAGTATTTTGATCGGAAACATAGAATTTTTAACATCGGGCTAATAGAGTAGATATTAGACTATTATCATAAAAGTAATCATTCATCTTCTGCTGTATTGCTAGGTTTTGTCTTCGTGGACATCCCTCATCTGCTTTTCGCTACCTCACGAAGGGCTTTGCCAACTGTCGCGCCCTATATATATATATATATATATATATATATATATATATATATATGGGTTTTATTGACCATTCCTTGTGGAATATCTTTTGAATCAGATGTGCTCGCTGTGTAGTATGTCATACGGCACGCTGCTGGCTTCGTATATAAGTTTATATTATTGCTATGGGATCATTATATGTATTTTAACAAACATCCTCATTTAGATTTAGATTTTAATTTGCACGACCTTCCAACTTCTACCTGTATTAGACGCGGAGTTCGCAACAGCGCTGACGATTCTAAGTCGTCTGGAGCTCGTTTAGTGGTCAACGTTTTCAATCTCATCATTGGTCTTACAGTGCCTGATCGAATGGCGTGTCACAATCGCACGAGCTGTGCAAAACGTTATATATAGCACGTTCTTCTTCACTTGCGCTTAGGAAGTTTACAAAGAGATGTAAGGAAGCCCCTTTTCTTCCCGTACCGGGAGGTAGGTAATGCCCAAAGACTATACCTTTTCTTAGCAGTGTGGCTCGTTATGCTTAAGATTGCTTCGAGGTTGATGTATGGTTCTAGTATCGAACCACCGCACGCAGGCGCTTTGCAATTAGCTTGAGATGCATTCTTCAACAATACATCTATTTAAACACTTAAGAACAAACCGTTGCTATACTTCGTCTGTTGGGCGTATAAACGTATAAAAAGAGGCATATAAACAGCTATGAATACAGTCTTGTGCATGAAGTATATATTTATTTACAATAGCTAAAGCGTGACTAAGCATGCTTTTATGGGCTGTGAAAAGCATGCTGAATGTGCTGATGATAAGGTACCATAATTCTAATGAAAAGCAGAGCGTCACTACATGAAATATACGTATAAAACATGCCTGCAGGTGCAGGCGTTCTCATTTGGTCGAACATAAGATCATAATTTTAAGAGATCATCGCATGTCACTTTGGTTCAAAGATTTACACAGTTTACACAATTCGGACTAGCAGATGCACGGCGATGCAAGTTCATTTAGAGCGCACATAATTACACACTGACGCGTGGTATCTTGAACACGCTTCTCCACACCTGCGGCACACACAAGTTAGGGATGGGTCGTGGAACCCCGTCTGTTGGCACAGCTCATGGTGGAAACCGTGGATGGAAAAACGGGTCACGACGTGCCTGTTACTTCGGTTTGCATCCTTCCACGCCTGGTTCATCATGGCACCTGTGGTGAAGAAGTTCGGGTCGATATCTGAGGTCTTGCTCTCCCATCGCCGTACACATTCTTCGTATGCGGCAGTCTTCTCTAGTTTGAAACGACGCTGCAGCTCTTCCATGAACAGTGGGGTAACCGCCAGCCGATACACTAGTCTGTTGCGGGCGCTTCGATGGAGACCAAGGGCACGCTTAAGGAAGGTTGCTTTGAGTCGGTTGAACGCGTCGAGGTTATCAATAGTGAAGTCTTCCCAGATCACCTCAATTCCATATGATGCCACCGGGGCGATCTTCATATCGAAAAGTCGGAGCGCCGTTTTCAGTGAGAGGAGCTGAGGTTTTTGGATAGTGGCGAGGGTTGTGAGCGCTTTCCTACATTTTTCATTAACATGAAGCGTGAAAGATCTAGCACTCGGGGTAATCCTAACACCGAGATATTGGAAATGCTCAACATAGCGTACTGGTGCGCCTGCCAGAAATAGAGTGTCTTGAGCCGCCAATCGGCCCCCTCGTCTAAACTTAATTGCCTCCGTTTTGTTCTCGTTTATCGTGAGTCCTAGCGAAGGGATCACGGAGTTCAGTCTTGCGATTGCTTGCTGGACTTGAAAGCGGCTCTCCCCAAAGATCACGAGATCGTCAGCGTAAAGGAGAACCTTCACCATCTCTCTCTCGCCTCTTATTTTAGTCGGAAGGTCTTTTAGAAGGACCGAAAACAGAAGCGGACTTAGATTGTCCCCCTGGGCCAGACCTGTTGTCTGCGCGAACGCTGGGAGTTCCGCGACCCCGTCTTCTATCGTGATTTTGTTCTCTTGCATAATGGCGGCCAGTACTCCGAGAATATTTCGTGGCACACCGAGTTCTGCCAGGAAGGTTAGGATAGTGTCACGCGGCGCAGAATCAAAAGCCGACCGGAAATCCACAAATACAGCGTACACAAATTTTCGCGGTCTGGTTGTCATCTCCTTAATGTCCCGTAATAATTCCCTGCAGGCCGTCATGGTTGAGAGCCCCGCGCGAAATCCGTGCTGCTCTGTGGGAATGGCGCCCACGCTCTCAAGGAAGTCGCTCAGTCGTGTAGTGATGAGGGATGCTAGCAACTTGTAGCAGGCGCTTTTCTTGGCGATACCTCTCCAGGACGAAGGAAGAGATGGGTCACCCTTACCTTTTGGGATGACCAGCACAAGCGCCTCGCGCCAATTATTTGGGATGGAGCCGGTACGAAGGCATTCGTTAAACAATGCTGTCCAAGATGGGGCCAGAATCAGTGCTTGCTTCAGGTGCTCGTTGCACACGAGGTCTGGGCCTGGGGCTTTCCTCGACTGGAGCCCTCGCAGGGCACTCAGAACCTCCCCCACGGTGAAGTCGGCGCCGAGGAGCGTACGCTCCCACGTGGTTTTCTCGTCCCAGGCTGAGGTTACCGACGGCACTTCTCGTGGGATGGTACATCGTGACGAGAACATTCGCGCGAAGTGATCTGTTAAGACCGATGGGCTGATAGAACATGAGGTTCTGCCGGTACGCGCTATCCACTTGTACGGACGTCGTTCGGCTTCCTGTATCATCAGTGCCTCCTGCTGTTCGATGTATTTCTTCCGCTCTCGCACATACGTCTTCTTTCGAATTGTTCGGAAAGCGTTGGCTAGGGGCTTAGCGACAGGATGCAACGAGGCAAGGAATCTGATGAGGTTATGGATACCCCGAATCAGTCTACATTGCCTGTTGAACCATGGCCTACCTCTGCGGCTGCGGGTCTTCGATGTAGACTTTTGGAGCACCTCGGTGAGGCGTCTCGCGTAGTCATCCACCTCGATGACCCCGGGTACCGGTAGAACTCTATGAGCATGTGATAGCAGAGTGTTGACATCTAAGATGCGAGACAGTGGCTTTCGTCCTTCCTGAGCAAACGGGCGCGCAGTCGGTCCGGAGATCAATGGCGACAGGTTTATGCTGCTTCAGTTGAGCGCCTTCCTCCATGGAGTGGTTACACCCCAAGTACATGACCTTGTCCCGGCTCACATTTACTGCAAAGAGATCAATCGTCGATTGACCGGAGTGCCCTATGAAGGTTGGGTCCGTGGGAGGGTTCACGATCCAACAATTGAAGTCCGACAGAGCATCCTGGAGGGCAAGTGTGCGTTCTGCTGTCGGATGGTCCCAACGCGTGTTGAAGTCACCGACAACGAGCAGAGGGCGTCGAGGGTCGGTAGCTTCGATTCCCTTTGTGATTTTATCCACCATCTCAAGCGTTGACTCTCTGTTCGGCGGTCTGGCGTAGGCTGCTACTACATTCAAGGACGGTCCCTGTAACACTACTACGTTATCCTCGGCTAGAGTGACTTCGAAGGTGCCGACCCTGTGGTTATAAAATACAGCCACACCTCCACTCGGTCGTCCTGGTCCAGCCTGTCTCTGGGCGAGACAGTGTGCTGAATAAAATCCAGGTAGTTCGAATGGCTCCATTGCCCACGTTTCGGTCAGAACAAGCATGTCGACATCCTTAAGTGCCGATGGGTCGAGGAGTGCCAAAGTATCTGCACCCTCACAATTCCACTGAATGATTCTTAACGACGACTCCTTGACCCTTGTCACTACATGAAATCTAGCTATAAAATACAAAGAACTGGGAGGCATACAGTCTACATACTTGACATGATTGCTTTATTATTTTTTTAAGTGCGTTTTATTTACAGTATCTTATGTGTATTACAACATATAGTCGTGTAGTTCGTAAAGCTGAAAGCCCGTGTACGCAGCACTGAAAATTGTATTGGATATGTTCTCTTAACGCGACTGGGAAGGCTGCTCCACCTAGATTTTCATCATTAATTTGTGTTCCCCCAAAAACCCAAGAGGATAACGATACGTTATTTATCAGCGCCGGTAGCTATGTCGATGACCAACGAGATGTGTTACTTTTTTAATGACTAAACAGTCAAGTAAACACAACTTTTACTGAATCAAGCGCAAACAAAAACTACATTTATTTGCTGAAACAGTCACTATCCTCAGTCGCTGAGGTTGTAGAAGACCTGAGAACTCCAACGTCTAGTGCCTGGCAAGCGGGACCGCGCCGTTGGAGGATATACAACTAGCCAATCTTCTCAATTCAGCAGAAGTCGAGGTGGACGGAGTACGGCTTCGAGCAGTTTCTTCTGGTGGTGCTGGTGCATGGCTCAATGCTCTATCAAATGTTCCCGTTGGAACGCTCTTAGGAGACTTTGTCGTCAGGATGACCCTACGGCCTTTGAGGGTGGGAAGACACTAGTCTGGGACGCTACCGTGACTGACTTTTAGCACCTTTAATGGTCAGTCACGGCGCTGGTTATGCTGCTTCGCAGGCGGAGAGAAATAAGTGTCAAAAGTATCTATCAGGCTCTATGGATTTTTGACCTTTGTCTTTGAGACCCTAGAGAGGCCGAGGTAAAATTACTGAAGGAGTTATTACGAAGGTATGCAAATGTCTCAGATTGGCCACGGGGACCTACGCGTCGGTGAATTTTTCCGGCAAAGGCTGTCATTGGATATGCAACTTGGTAACGCCACGGAGGTGCCTGGCACCTTTTCCAGGTGGTCGACACCAGGACTGGATCTAGTGCTGATGTAGTTTGTCGTCACGCTCACTGGGGGACAATTGTTAAACCCCTTATGAGTTAAATCAAATGTGTTGCTTCTTATATATATATATATATATATATATATATAGACAATCCGAGATATAAAGCATCGTGTCTAATCAGCCCCTCAATCATAACACTGGACAGAACAATGAAGTGCTGTTATTATACTTTGGAAGTCATAAACTTGAAAACGTTACGCTTCTTTTCAGCATCTACACATCACTTATACCGTTGCTCATATGGCAATCGATGTAAGGCACATGCTGTACAATGATTGTCTTCTAAGTAATCAAGCAGGCCTTGGTATATTTATTCCGTCTAGTCGGCTTGAGACGCACCAGCATGATGATTGACAAGCAGATGTCTTGTGATTATGCTTTGCGTGCATACATTTCAAACACGTTAAAAATAAGGACTGAAAGTAGTCGTAAGAAAATGTACCATATTGTTCACTTAATAATTGTTATTAACTAAGCGACATAAATGCAAGTTTGCTCTTGTTAGTTGCTTTTCAAGTGTTGATGTAGTTTTTTTGGAAGGATGTGAAGTCATTTACGCACGTCCAATATGACAGCATTGGACTTGTGGCGTTGGCCTGCCGCCCTACCCACTAAATACACATTCTTCCGTCGCATACGTGGCCTTTTTTTTCTTTATACAGAAGGGGAAATGCTTTTAGGCACGCTGTGCAGGACTACAAGCCGGCTGGTGGCTCGATGACTACCAAAGCCTTTGTATTACCTGCTAAAACCCTCATACCTCCTGTCACTATCCACCGTAACCGGGTCCTATAGGTGAAACTAATATTGCGCACAGTGAAGGGGGAGGAGTCTCTAATACTATCACAACCTATCGTGTATCTGTCCGCACCGGTTCTTATTTAAAACTCTGTAAATTAATTTTTCTTGCAAATCAGGCCCTCACAAAGCTCATATCTGGGCGCCATCTGTTAGATCGACCGCCGCCGAGACCACATCCACCATCACGCCAATAACTTCGCCAACCGCATCGTTTACAATGAAGTCGGCGGCGCGTCGTCGTACAGCCTCCTCCTTGGCCATCATGGCCCCTGTTATTACGCACTCAAGTCTGTTCCACTATTCTCGAGACTCCAACATACGTGCGGCAACATCTGCATAGGTGGCCTAGAACATTCGAAGCCACAGGAACCCCGTCTAGAGCGGCAGTCTTGATCTGGGCTAACTTTTGGCAACTCTTTAGGTCACTGTCCTTTTGTTTGGCTCTTTGTTTGGCGCACGAGGTGATTGTCAGCCAGTTTTTTTTAATTATTTAGCATCTATTTGACCGCGAGTACTTAGCACCCTGCCAATTCTATGCCGGCCTTATTGGAAGCATGCTTGACCCGTCAGATTTAGCGTTTGTACTTTCTCTGGAACCGGGAGCCCCGTATAAACTTGTCCACTCTCCGGTCTTTCTCAAGCTTCTCCACGCTTGTTGCCATATTTTGGGAGTGTTTTTTCTAGCTTTCAGCCAGATAGACACCCAGGTACTGAAAGTTCAGTTTAGTTTATTACTTTTAAGCGTACACTTACAGAACATCTAACAAATCTAGATGAATAGCAAAACATAGGTATCGTGTCTTTAGCACTTTTTTGTCAACCAACTAGAATACGCAATTCAGTGCCGAAAGAATGGCTCTCCCCTCCTGGAACAAAAGTTGTGTCTTCACTTTGTATTTCGTCTGGTAATCTGCTCAGCACTAGAGGTATAGTAGCTGTGATAGACATATTCCAACCTTGAGAGTGGTTTCGTCTAGTTGGCCTGTGCTGCGCGTCTTCATGTTGCCACAAACTTGTCTGTCTAATACTCTGGATCATCTGCAAGACGAATAATATCGCATTTATATATCAAAATAGGTACGCTGCACCATTCAACGTTCAAGTTATTGCCGAAATTCACATGACTCGTAATCAAGTTTGGTAATTGCGTTCAATTATCCTAAACATTGAGAGCTTGAGTTTTATTAACCAAGGATTGGTTTACACATATACATAATAGGCAATGACGTCGGATTCGTGGAGAGCCTGCAGTTATGAGAACCGGGATCGAGTCACCAGATTTGCCGTCCACGGCTTCTATCTGAAGATGTGTGTGCGCGAGAACTTTCATGAGGTCTTGCCGGAGTGCATATGCAAACGTTGTGGCCCCCCGTGTGATCTAGATCACCTTCAGCGTTGCGAAAGAGCAATGCCGTTGTATCAAGTCTGAAAATGTGATGCCTATGAGGTATATGTGTGAACCAATGCTTGATTAATAAAACTCAAACTACTAAATATTGAGAGCAAATCGCCAAAGTCATCCAGTCGTTGTCAAGATCTTACAACTTATCTCCTTTATTGTTCGCAATTTTCACTTCTCTAGCAAACTTTAATTGCACTTAGAATGCCTTCATATCTAACAATGTTGTCGCCAACCTTAGTCCAAGATCTGTGACTCAGGAAAGTTGCACTGAAGTTAGATTTAATATATTCGAATCTAATCGTAGGCTTCTTTAGAGTTTTTATAGGGAGAAAAACAGTTACGCACACCCGACCGATGTTGTTGGTGGGTATTGTGCACTCATATGCATTCCCACTAAAACCCTCTAGGCCTTTGTAACCCAGTAATGTCCGGAATACTTTATTTAGTAATACCCTCGGTTTTTAAGGCTACGCTTAAAAACATAATGGCCTTGAGGAGGTAGACTAAGCCAGGTTAGTCTGGCCTTCTTCTATGCGGCTAGAAATCGTCCCGATAACCTATCTTTGGCCTGCAAATGGCTTTTCCGCTATTTAAAGAATGACCTCGGGGTATTTCATTGAGAGGAGTTTACTGTCTTGGATGACATTCTATTCAATCCAGATCCCTTCCCGGACCTCATTCACCAGTGTTTAAATTTCCACTAAACGTATACTTCGAGGGGAATCTTGAATCTTGCTTGCTTTTAACCTCGCGTTTTTTGTTGCCTCGGCTACCGTAACTGTACTGCGTCCGTTACCAGCTTTTTTTCAGTAGTTTATTTAACTGCCGGAAGACAGGAAGATCTTGCCACGACGGTGCAGAGCTTGGCCGTCACCTCGCGCGGTAGTCTTGTACAAGCCGCCGAAGGCACGTAAATCCGACATAATACATGTAAGGGCGCCTGAAAACTTTTTCGGAGCTGTTATTATTCAGACTGTCCGTACATTCTCCCACCACGCACACGAAGTGCTAATTGTGAAGCTCGATTTCAATTATGCTTTTAACTTTGTGCGTCGCGAGTTGGTGCTTCCAATGATATCAAGACATACAGCTCATCTTTATCGCCTTACATATCCGGCACATGTTAAGAACTTACGTTTCTTCTCAGGTAAGGACGGACGTTTTAGCAGCAGCAGCAGCAGCGAACGATTTTTAACAATGAAAGCCTGCTGGCCCTGTTGTTTTTTTATGTCCCTGGCATGTTTTACTTAGCTTTAAAATAACTAACAGAAGATCTCAGTTTAGAGATAGCATACAAGTAATCTGAACGATATGACGTTAGCGGGCTCTTACCAGGCAGGTTGGCAGAAAACAAGCAAATTAAGCGCTTTAAGTCTACAAATGGTCTGGTGCTAAAGTGCGAGGCTTATATTATTGGAACGAATTAAGAACTAGAGCAGCGACACGCGTTTAAACTCATACAGTCCTCTATTGCCAAGAGTCAACTTTTCTGTTAGCTATACAGGGCTCAAGTAGGTCTAAACCGAACAGTATTTCAAGAAGGTCTAAACCAAGCGGTATAAGAAAAAAGCGGATACATATCTAAGGGCTCACAAGATTGCATCCTCAATAGGCGTATGATTTCCTGAGGAATGCAATCTGGGCACCGATAGTGACCTACGGACGACACGACACAACTGTATTAGAATGCCGTTTCTTTAGAAATGTTTGACTGTGTCTTTAAATCAGCATGTGAGAACGTACTTGACAAAATATTGTGTAACAGAACGTGGGGCAAACCTACCAGGCGTTAAATAGTGGTGGTCTAGGGAACAGACGACCCGTAAACCTCTTATTACCTTGCTTCTGCGATTTTCTCGTAAGGAAGTATCGTAGCTATTGGTTATTCCTCCTCGCATTTAATGCAAAATATACGGTTATGCATTAACATGGACAAGCCAGTAGCCTTTAAAAAGGTTATCCTATATCAATGACTTTGTGGCCTGGAAATCACAACACACTCTAGACCTCAAGATCGTGGACGTTAGGTGGGACGGGCTCTTCCGGGCGGCTGTTTCGGATATGGAATGTGCATGCTTATTAGCGACTAAGCACAGATTCAGTTCACTTGATTTAGAGGCGCTACGAAACTGACACGTTATACAACGTTTCGATATTTGCGTTGGCCTTCGCTTGCACGAGCAAAAAATTGCCAAGAACACGATTACATCCCAGGTCGTGCCAGAGTCTCATCGTGAGGACTGCATAGTCCTCTTTTTAATTTTAGGGATTTAGGAGATTGTTTTTAATTATAGACTATGCTCTATTCTCTATGGAATCTTCATGGTATCTTCATGCATCGAGGGCCGGACATGTTGAAATACCTAGGGTTGCCCCAACAGTCCTTGTAAAAGCATGACCGCTGACTCTCAGCGGTATTTGCGGTATATCATCTATTCTTACTGAACATCGCTCAAAGAAAATTCGATCCGTATCAGGGATTGAGCCGGCGATACTCCGGTAGGGATCGAGCAACGGCATCGGGCAACGGTGGGTATCGAACCCGTGCATCCATGTGTCTCCTCCGGTCGCAAGATTCACACAAATGCACCACGACACCGGGCTCGAAAAGGTTTGCATAGCCTGGCTTGCAACGCAAATCCCGCCAGGCCCTCTGATGAATCAAACTACAGCAAAAGGTTTTCGACAGGCTTGTTTTCCAACAAAACAAGATTCAACCTACCTTACTTTATCAGACAACAAAATGACCTGATGAAAAAACTTTTTACCAGAACAAAGTATAGTTTGGGACGCGACTACATCGTGTACACTTAACTGTTACTCACATTACACGGGGCCGGTTGTGTCGTTAACATGGCCGAAGCCATCAAATGACACGAACGCTCTATTTGACGAAACAATCACTTGAAATTGTTTCGTCAAATTAGAGCGTTTGTGTCGTGCATTCTCTAACAAAATGTCCTGCATTTTGTTAGAATTTATCGCGCTTAGAAGAGAATTTATTGCGCAAATCCCGCAAGAAAGCTGAACCCTTTATAGCGGTATACATTTCCTATAACATGTTTCTCTCTGCATACAACGTGGAAATGCCCCTTCTAAAACCTATTTTACGGCTCGGACATCCTAATAACTCAAGTTATATATATATATATATATATATATATAGAAATGTATTGTAGTACACAGAAGTGTTTCGTTTTATCTATGTGGCAATTGTGTGTGTTTTGCGATATATCTGGTTGTTCGTCAGAGAAGTCGAACCCGGTGGCGTGGTGACATGCGTCTGCGCCTCGCGTTGCACATTCGTATTTATGGGGGCCCGTCTGTGCAGCAATGCGCAAAGCAGTCCCATGGACGTTCAATCTTGGCCCCGGAATCCGCCATCCCCTTAAATCTTGGGAGAGTCAGCCCCGAAAGGATTTTTTTCGTCAGAGAAACCAAACATACTGCCGAGTGGAGAGAGATTTTCAAAGTTGGCTAGCATAATCGGATATACGTATTGAATGAGCTCATAAAAATTCTGGTCAGAAGTATGCGGTATGTGTGCTTATTTAAGGAAAGTTTGTGAGGGCCTACGTGGTAGTTGTTTATCATGCTAGTCCAAAGCTTCACGGGGAAGCGATCCTGGCGTGCATATGAACGGGTCATATGCAGGTTGTCCTCGGGCGCCCACCATTGAGAATTGTGTACATTAAATATGCCTTTTAGTCAGCTTGTTGCATACACTTGTTGTCGGACGATAGATGGAAATAAAGTTAGTCACTTTTATAGTCTTTTTTTTCTAGTCGTTTTATAGTATATAGGGGTCGTTAGTGAATTATTATTATTTACTAAATTAAAACTAGTTGATGATAACTTAGAGAAGGATGTATCTGTTGACCACATACTGGCGATATGCAACATATCCTGAAATACTAAATAGATATACCGCTCTTGCGTAGCACGATGCTTAGAGAGCTAATTCTGCTGAAACATACAGTTAATGACGCAAGCAACGGCGGAAGAGCTCACACAAATCAAGTAAGCTCCTGATGTAACAAGCTTAGCAAGTCTCAGGCATTAGCGTGGAGGAGGCCATTCAGTTACGCATGATTTTCCAGTGCCAGCATATCTCGTCTAACCTAGGCACGGTACTACATTAAAAAAAAAACATTCTTTAGGTCTACTAAGGTATTTAGCGTCTAGTGCTGAATTTTTGTTGAGAAAGCAAACCTCAAACTGGCAGAACTCCCGTTCGTTAACAACTTTATACTGCTTGAAGAGGATATTGAAGTCCTATTAGACCTAGCAACTGGGTGGTAGCTTGTATCTAACGCTTAACTGGAACTAAATATAAAGAGGGGCAGCTTAAATTAAAATAACCTTTAGACAAGCATCTGGGTTCTGTAGGTCTTCTATAGATCAAACATTTCTAGAATGGTATTTGCAACGCCGTGATAACCATGTGCAGATGCTTTTCCTAGAAACCGACAGAGATGCATTGCCTGGTGGACGTTATTGGCGATGACATAACTCTTGAGCGCCGGAAAAACAAGCCAGAGTAGGGCTTCTTAAGAACACAGAACAAAATACGCTACGGATCTAGGGTAAACGCGACGCAACGGCACACGTAGCTACGCACAAAAGCACTGAACGCAGCAATTTATACGTGTGAAGGAACATACGATTAGATTGAACACCTATTCAACAAGGGAAGAGATAAGAGAATGAGAAAATGTCTGCGAGGTCAGCAACAAGAAACTTGGTGGCGTACAGAATTCCAGAACACCATGAAAGTGAAAACATCCCAATATACAACATCGATTACAGTAATCGTGGTCCTCTAACCGTCGTCGGGAAGGCCATCGAACTTGAAGGCGGAGATAAACACTACGAATGCGCGTCATAAAGGGGCGTTGAACCAAGCCCCTTCATCCACATTTACTCTATTCGATGTACTTGCCAGTTGGTGGCCTGCGTTGCTAGATATCCTGGTGCGAGATATCTCCAGACTTCCGCCGACGTCGTCGTCTTTCTTTGTGCAGGAGATTTCTGGAACTCTTGGGAGGCAAAACATTTGCAGACACTCTCCATAGCCTTAGAGCCAGAGAAGTATGGACGATTTTTGCCAGTGCCTTCTCGCAGCGTCCATACGAGAAAACGCGAAGATGCAGGCCGACTGCCGCGACCTGGTAGCGACCCGCACGGTGACCTTACTGGACGCTCGATTTCCTTCTGGTTGAGAGGAGGGTAGATTCATCTTAAGGGCATTGCTACAGACAGAGCAGCCGAGCTCAAGTTTCCTAGAGCAGATGTATGGTGTTTATGGTAGTTATGCCGTTAACGGCAGCGAAGTACCCTAGACTACACAACCCTTGAAAGCTCTAATCAAGGCCGTGCAGTCCTGAAGAGTGGTCGAGACCTTCAGTTGTTTTAAATGCCAGAACGTAGGCTATAAAGCCATATATTGTAAGGATATTGAGCCTGCGAAAAGCTCTGTCACACATTTGGAAACCCGGAGCACATAATTAAGGATCGCAAAGCGGATGCGGCGAGATGACCTGTTCACCGGGTGTATGGGTACTACGCACACAGCGCGGCCTGCCCCTCCTACAAGGCAGAGGTACATAAACTAAGAGAGTCGTTTTAAGGAGATGTGTGGGAACCTCCTCCATGAGCAATCAAAATTGATTGGAGAAAGCAGTAGAGGAAGACAGCGGAGGATTTAAGAGTCGTAGGGAAGACTCTTAACTCTGCCTGGAATGTTAAAAAGAACTTTGCGAGAGCACCTTTGGCTCCCTTTCCGCGAAGTAGCCTGCGATCCGCGAGCTACGCGCGCTGCGGGGACCTTCAGCGCAAATTGAAAGTTGGTCAGATGTGTTAACTCCCCATGGTAACACTCTCTAGGCCCGTTAGCCTGTGAGGCAAGGCATACGATATAGATTATATGGCAACGAATTTATATTGTCGTATTGTCGTGGTCCACTCGAGGACTGTTAGAGCTAACAAGTTTACAGATAGGTGACTGCCCACCGATTCCGGAATGATCGGTCAATACCCTGGGTCTATAGATCTGGATGCCTGCTGCCTTGGCTTAATAGGCAAATGGAGACTAGAGTACTATTAAATAAAGCAGACCTCCGTGCAAGAGAGTCGTCAGGCGACTGTTGCTGCTTTCGCAGCAGTGGGCGTTGTGCCTGTCTTGGTGTGAGTCAAAGTTCTCCGAAAGAAAACATAAGTAATATGCTGGGATGTAACGCGGAATTGCGATTCGATTCTTGTGAAAGGAACAGTATGATAGCCCTCTCAAGAATCGTGATTGCAGGTAGGGAGGGGACTCTGCTGGTCCGTTGAGGAATTTCACACTACTCGTCATTCCGCAAACCCCTACAAAAATACATTCGGGCGGCTGTTCTTCAGTATGCTAAAAAATCACGTGCAGCCTTCTACACGAAATGCCCTGACCCGGACAAACAGTAAAAAATAAAAAAGCTCTTTCGTCTGTTAGCATCGTTGCAGATTACCCGTAAAGGCTTCTGATCTAAACTTCAGTCATAATGTATTGCAAAGTATTGCTAAAAATCACGCGCAGCCTTCTACACGAAATACCCTGGCCCGGACAAAAAGTAAAAAGATATATATATATATATATATATATATATATATATATATATAAATGATGCCAGTCTGCTTTTTAGAATTTATTTAAGTTCATTAGCTGTAGATATCATTTTTGACGCCGACTTGATTCGGCTACACCGGAAAGGGAAGTCCGTTGCCCGTAGGCAATGAACCAATTATCGACGCGGCGTTTCCGCGTTGTATTTCAACTGATATTCTTTGTAGCAAGAACTGCCATGCCCTTCTATCGCCGGTTGACGCGGCGACTCTGGATCCCAGCTCCGTTAGAAAGCTCTTTGTGATTTTTCCCATTGGGCCTAATGTCTCGAAGGCGATTGGTTGAACGATGAAGTTTTGCTCCAGTTCACGGTACTTTGCCAACTTGCGATCTTCAGCGAGGCGAGCGGCTGCTCCGACCTCTCGGCTGGTATGGCGAGCATACGAAGCGGCCAACGTGCAAGACACGGTGACGTCATACACGAGGCAGCGACCTTCATTCCATGGAACCAGAGTCAGGCCGTCCGGACGCAGTTGGCTGTTGGCTGACAGACCGACCGGCTCTTTGACTTATAAATATATATATATATATATATATATATATATATACACACAAGGGGGGGCCCTTTCGTCTGTTAGCATCGTTGCAGATTACCCGCAAAGGCTTCTGATCTAAACTTCAGTCATAATGTATTGCAAAGGGTGAACGCCTACTAAATCTATTCGGGGTTTTAGGTTTGGTGTACAAAGACTTTTCTCTCTCTCGGGAATCCACTGGAAAAACTTTTTCTTAGAAACACAAAATATGATGATTTGTACCGCTATGCCTGTCAACGTCGAAAATACATTCACAAATCGAATTTTAAAACTATAATTGCCTTCACGCTTAATGTTTAAGATCTAAAATTAAATCCGTCATCATTTAAAAAACAAATTGTACGTGGGATTTGTAATTGTTGTAGCGGCAGAAAAATGGCAAAAAGGGTCCTGATATATTTTCTATTTCCTGATATATTCCCATCTTGCCAGTCCCATAACATCTCGGAAATGTGCGATAACAGCATGGTTGTGCCAAATGTTTCCGTACTTCATGACAATAATATGTATAAGAAAAAAGAGTAACACAAATGCGTTTCGTTGTTTTGTTCAACGAGCAATCAGGTGTGTATCCTTATGGACTAAGGTTATGCTAAGATGATTCTCTATGCTGCCCTGTTGAGTCTAACCGCTAAAGCTAGCTGTGGAAAAGAGTACCTTCATCAGAACTGTGCGCGTGCTTTTTTGTCGCATATTTTCTCTAAACGTTCTGCTTAAATAAACAGAAACATCTGCCCAATGTTGGCCGTGTTGCGGGATCCAACGTAGTGCACTAGTGGGGTCCAGGGAGCTAAAGCATTAGTCACGGTTGTCGTCCGTCATCCCGAGTGGCGCGCCGATTCGATTCCCGTTGTTGAGCGATGCTCATTGATAATATCTGACAAATCAGACCGCTGACACTCAGCCCCGATGCCGTCAGAACAATTGTATTGGGGAAACCCAAACATGCCCGGCATTACGTGCACTGAAGATGTACTACAGCACGACGATTTCGTAGGTTTTGAGCAGACGATAATGAGCTAGCTGGAAAATATCTCTGGCTATCTCTGTTTGGCTGTCTCGCACTCTCTCGCACAGTCTCTAGCTCCGATCGCTCTCTGTTCCTCTGCGTTATCTTCTTCTTGTTATGGTTGTCTGCTAAATACATGTTTTTCTATGGTAAGTTGCAAAAGCATGTCGTCTGTTAAGCATAGGGTTTATTTATGCAGGCCATCAATCTCCTATTCCTTGGAGTGAGATAAACAGCAATGCGCCATATGATGTGTATTTCGCTGTAAAGTAAAATTTTCGGGCTGACCCTCAGCCAAGCTTTAATGTCCACGGAACTGTTTTTCACATTGCTTCATAGACGAACCCCCTAAATACAAATGTGGGGCAACGGTGGGGCTTGAACCCGCGCACCTACTATGTGTCTCCTCCGGCTGCGAGGCGGAGACTTAATCCACCACCACGCCACCGGGCTCGACACACTTATTTCGCTGTAGCAGACGTGACATTTGTCGTCATGTATCGTCTGCACGATATGCAAGCAGGTGCTGATTATGGTAATTCGATCGTCGATTCGCGCAGACGGTCGGTATCGTCTGCTCTCGGCTGATATTTTGGCGGCAACGGCGGCGGCGACGGCATTTAACAACATTTTGCGGTGTATTTATTTTGACAAGCAGCAGTAGTACTAGTAGTAGTAGTAGTAGTAGAATGGCACTAAAAAAATGGCACTAACTAGCAGACGACGCGTTAGCGTATTCGATGTATCATCTAGCTATATGTGTGCCCGTCTTCTGCCTGTCTTCTCTATCCATCTACCAATCCATCGACCGAAGCAGTCGGATCAGTTGTTGTTGTCTTGAAGGTAATTCATTCTACCAAGAAAAGAGTATTCGTCGAGTAATAGTAGTAGTAGATAGTAATAGTATAGTAGTAGTAGTAGTAGTAATATGTGGTGTGGTGTATTGGTAATGTAGCAGCAGTGATACCTGCGACAGCAGGCCGGCCGCCAGGCAGTGAGTGAGTAAGCAGTCAGGGCCAGCAGGAGCAGGCCCGGCACATCGTTAAGGCGGCCAGGCCAAAGTCAGGCCGGGCTAGCGGCGGTGTTGCTGGCGGACATTATCGCGGCAACAACGCGAGAGAAACAACAGCAACGGTAAGCCGTTTCCCTTGACACCGCGACAGGTCCCGCATCCCGCATCCCGCAACCCCGCCATCCCTCGCCTCCACTCCTAGCACCCCACCAAGGCGCCAACAACGCGCCGATCTGCCACTTGAATCAGGAATGAGTGATGATGCGTCCCATCCCGTTGTTTCCTCCCTTGCGGCCATCCATATGTAGCGTGTGTATTCTAGTGGTTGTTGTTGTTGTTGTTGTTGTTGTTGTCGCTGTTGTCAATGTCATCGTTGACATTGTTGTTGCTGTTGCCATTGTTGTGGTTCTTGCTGTTGCTATTGTTGTCATCGCTGTTGTTGTTGTTGTTGTTGTTGTTGTTGTTGTCATCATTATCATCATCGTTGTTGTTGTTGTTGTTGTTGTTGTTCTTGTTCTTTCCTATTCTTGTCATTGTTGCTGTTGCTCTTGTTGTCATCATCGTTGTTGTTGTTGTTGTTGTTGTCGCTGTTGCTATTGTTGTCATCATCATCGTTGCTGTTGCTATCACTGTCATCATCGTTGTTGTTGTTGTTGTTGTTGCTGTTCTCATTATTGCTGTTAATATTGTTGTTGTCATCGTGTTGTGGTGCCAACGAGCTGGCCAGCAGTAGTCGCCGTTGTAGGCTGGTTGGCTGGCTGGCTGGCTCTGCGTTTGAAGAATCGAACACTAATAACGAGGGCGGCCGGGCGTCGCTTCTCTATCGATATATCTATTCAGCTACATATCTCTGCTGGAGATGTAGCTCACAAGCAGACGACTCCTCATCTTCATTATTATCATCATCATCATCCCCATACCCATGATCATCACTCAATCACTTTCCACTCTCATCAAGTCAGCCAGTCTCATTATGTATCATCATTCAGTGCAGCCTTGTCTCGGCCCGCTTACTTGCTGCTCGCTTCGATATTCGCTCGCATTAACACATGGAAGAAGAAGAATATTGATGAATCGAACGCCGCCCTGCACCGATACTCATAGCGGCGAGCTGGCAGCTGCCTGGAAACGGCTGTTGGCAGACTGACTCTGGCTGACTCCCGCTTATCAGTACTGCTAGTATCACCGCACCTTTAATAATATAATGATAAACAAGAGTAGTAATCATAGTAACCGTAATACGGTTGTTAACCCTACGTTGCTACCTTGTGGAACAAGTTGCCGCCTAGTGACATTAGGACACTTATATCGCTTAGTCAATTCAAAAACACTGCGAGAGCGCACTATCTAACCTTACTTGCGTCTGATTAAACCATAACTATGTAAACATGTACACAATACATAGATAAATGATTGCAATAATACGAGATACTACGGTGAAAATGTATAAAATCTTACTGTAACTTGTACATATGCTTCGCACTAGCCTGTGGCTATATGAAGTTGTAACAAAAATGAGAAACTACAATTAAGTATCAATAAACGTCATATCATATCAATAATACGGCCGACATCATCGCCGACATGCGACACACACACACACACCATAACTACTCTAGCGACAATGAGGCCAAAGCAGAGGACGGTATTGCGCCAACCTGGTGTTTTGTTGTTGCTGTTGTTGTGTAGGTAGACGGTGATTGTGGAGAAACAACAAGAATACAAACAACAATAACAACAACAGCAGCAAGAATCTACCTTACGACGACGCTCAGTTAGTGATCAGTTTGATGTTTCTCGATCGTTATGCAATGTGAATAATGCCCTGGCGTCTGTTTCTCGGCCTGACCAGTACCAGTGCTGCACAGGTAGCAACAGTGCTGCTATTCCTATATTGTAGTTTCTTTACACGTCAATCAACTCACAGCTCACATGTGCGATGATGTGCGGGTGTACGACGAAATCGAATTCAGTTCGATTCAGCCTATGAATGATTGTGTGAATTTAACATGTACTGATTTGTGATATTATTATTATTGTTGTTGTTGTTGCTATGCATCGCCTTCGTGCTGAAGTGCGGTCGCTGCGATATCAATACTAAAAGAGACGCGGTCAGCAGATACAGTACTCGTACATCATCTGCTTCAGGAACGAACTCTCGCGTTAATCGGCCTAAGTAAGGTCTTGTGTTAGAGGCAATTCAGATGATAAAAATGGTGATTATTATTATTATTATCTGGTATCATCAGTTGTGAATCCAGCGTTTATTTTTATTACTATTAGTATTATTATTATCATGTTATTATTATTATTATTTCATTATTTTCTTTCGCTCTTAATTGAAACAACTGTAAGATGAGATGACCTATAACTTTCTTTATCGCCCGCCGGCTGTTACGTCTTAGCCTAAGGCAGCGGCATTTTCCTTTACACACAAACCTCCATGCGTGCTGCGATATCTTTCAGAAGTTAGTCTGTAGCCACGCTGATAGAACTGCCCAGTACCTCACGAGTCACTGAACGTAGAACAAAAACATGTGAGTAAGTTTTAAGTCGAGTTTTCTCGACAGCTCGAAGAGAGCCTACTGCCTTCGCTTCTCTAAATCAGTGTGCGTGAGTCAGTTCACGACTTCCTCCTGTCCTACCTCGTCGACTGAGCTGTGGTGCGACCTGATGACCCCATTTTGATTCCTATTTTTATTGCTATTAGCATCGTTTCGGTTATGTAATGTCGTTGTCACCATCACTTACGCCAACATCATCATCATTATCATCACTACATTACGAACACATGCGAGACATTTGTATTTAGTTTATCCGTACATGCCGGAATCATCGCAATCATCAGATGGCGGTAGTACACGCGCGGTCGGTGTCAGTGTTGTAAATTTTATAGTTGTGAGTTAATTCGTTATGAGTTAATTCGTTCATTGACGGATTGGCGTGTGCTCGTCGGATGTTATACACCATAGCTGGTGCCTGCCTAAAGCACGAAGCCAACGTCCTGATCGCCGTCATTGTGGTTTACTTCTTGAATTATTTTTTTGAGTCGTTTATTTTGTTAGCTGATCATATTTTGTCCGCTGGAGCTTGGCTTAGCTCCCTTCTACCTCCCTGCCTACCTCCATCTCTCTCTCTCTATATATATATATATATATATATTTGGAGTGAGAGTGATATTATTTAAAATCCGTGACATGATCGTAGGGTTATGATTTTGAGGTATGGGGCGTGGAAGCTAATAAAAACAATTCATTTTTTTGTGAACTGTCTTCTAAACGATCATGTTGCACCTTCCGGCCGGTGTTTTCAGAAAAAAAGCAGATTTTTGTGCCACATAACGATGTGCCTAGTTTCTGTATAGGATAACTGGTTGTCTTTCAATTGCACATTTTGTGCTTCTATGTCGGCCAACAATACCAGTGACACGGATTTTAGTAATTTCAATCTCACTCTGAGAAAAGACTGCTTAGACACTATGTTTCATTGGAAAAATATTGGGGTTAATGAGCTCTACAATTTCTACATCGCTATCTCGAAATCTTTCTGGGGGACTATATATATATGCCAAATGATGTGTGTATGTACATGTATATATATTTTTTCTTTTTAGGAATATTTATTTATATTATGGCAATTATATATATATATATATATATATATACCAAGATTATATATATATATATATTTGTGATAACATGTTTTTTGCGTGTCTACATTGATGTCGCGCTTACAGAATGTCAACCGAGGGCCTGAACGGTCGCGTAGCGGCTCACTCGTCTCGAGAACCACCGAAAAGTGGTAGACGTGGGGGTGGCGGCGGCACCAGAACAGCAGCAGATTACCACAACAACAACAATATTAGTAGTATGTCATCACCATTCCAAACCGTTTCTTGTATATATATATATATTTGGTAAAGCAAATGTGTGTGTTGTGAATGGGAGTCACCTGCTTTTGTTGTAAGCGGTTTTTATATTAATTATCACATAGTGGGTCTCAATTGACATGGCGCTGTACATTTAATGAGTAAAAAATGTCACCTTTTCAAGCCTTCTTGCGTAAAACTATGTTTCTTCACTTTTAAGTGGAAGAAGAAACAGACCTCTGAATGTGGTAGCCTCGGCGGGAAATATTTGCGGGGTCTTCGTGCTTGAAGCTGGACGTGCGATTACACCGCAATGCGGTCGGTGGTTCGTTGGATTTTGTTTTTCAATTTGACAATTGACGAAATCGTATGAGTTTGCTCATTGGCTACGTGATACATGCCGACAGGCTCACATAGGCTCACTAGACACTACTTACTATGACGCCTGAACACCTGCGTTTTTTCTTGAAAAACAAGCATTTTTAGGCTAAGATCACCGCGCCTTCTTTCCGGTGGGATTTTAGAGTGGTGCAATATGAGCCTCCGCGGAACAAGGAAAAGCTTAACAGCGAGGAGCTTTATTTATTTTATTACATCGCCGAAAAGCACCCCCGAACATTATGCAATCATAGATGCGCTGTATCTCATCATGACAACGCTTGCCCGCGTGCATTGCCGCACGCAAATTTCTCATGGCGAATTCTTTACAGGACATCATTTTGACACTTTGGAGGATATGAGAAGTCACTGTGAGAACCTTTTTTTTTTTTAACCGAAGAACGATACATTTTGGATGTATGGATTTTTTCGACCAACATTTTTGGATGAGGCGGTGTATGTATCATTGACTGAAGCGACACCGTATATATGAGAAAAAAAGATTGAATTTGCTTAAAGATGCTGATGGAACTGCCTAACTCACCACATATATATATATATATATATATATATATATATATATATATATATATATATATATATTACTTATATATACTTATATATATATATTACAGCGAACAGAATTATGAGGATCACAATGTGTTATTGATCATTTACGCTGGCGAACGACATCTAATCAAATAGAACGGGACAAATATACATCATCATTTTTTACATTTATCTGCAATCACAAGGTAATAAAGATGAAGATTAACGGCAACATGTTGAATAACAATGATTGTCTCTTTACTGACGCGCAGGCTTGGGCTATCGAGATCATAGCCCGCCCATGGAAACGAGAGGAAACTATTCGAACGGATCGACGCCCGCAGCATTCCGGCGTAACCGCGATTCGGCAGACAGCTGGCACGGTCGAGACCATCACAATGGAGGCCGTCGATTACAGCTATAATTGGCGAGAGAACAATAACAACACAGTAGCAACGACAGCAGCAGCAACAACAACAACAACAACAACAAGACACTCCGATGACGCGCGACGCTCGATCAACGTGGCATACGGCGCAGGACAACGTTCGCGGGGTGTCTTGCATCAACGACCGCGGTCATACCGAGACGCTGACCACAGAGCCAGATTACCATCACATCAGCAGCAGCACTATAATCAGCCGCTCGACCGCCGAAGAGATCAGCAACAGCAAGAACGTCAGGAACAACAACAGCAGCAGCAGCGGCAACAACAACAACAACAAAAGACTTCAACGCAATCTCGAAACTCGGCCGCAGTCTCGTCGAACCCTTCCAGCCCGTCAAATGGCAATCATCAACAGACGACGCGCAATCAGTCTCGTGATCGGGCCGAAGTTGTACAATTAATGTCGAAGCTAAATGTGCACGCACAAGAGTTTACGCCAAGCTTTGCAAGGGCTGAAAATGGACTCGATTCGGCGACGTTGGCTTTTAGCGAAGAACAGTCTCCGCGGAATCAGGCTGATGTCTACAGGCTTCAACAGCAGCAGCAGCAAAGACAACAGCAACGAGCTTACAGACGTGATGATAGCAGGCCGAACGAAGTCGACGATGGCGCACGAAACGCGGACTGGAAATCGCGTGGCGATGAGCGAAATGCAAACGCCGCCCTTCGGACTGGCGACCCGTTTGGAAAGCGTGCGACGGCGCAGATGGCTGGGGAAGCCATGGCCGCCCTCCGCCTCAAACCGCCCACCGAAGAGAGTAAGGCGCAGAAGGAGTCGATGGAAGAACAGCTGCTCAAGGGCGTCTACGACTGCCTGATATGCTGCGCGCGGATCCGCAACACGCACACGGTGTGGAACTGCCAGTCGTGCTTCCACATCTTCCACCTGCGCTGCGTGGCCGAGTGGGCGCAGAAGTCGTTGGCAGGCCGAGCAGACGACGTGGCGCTGTCCGGCGTGTCAGAGCGAGACGACGGACGTGCCCCGAAACTACTACTGCTTCTGCGGCAAGCAGCAGAACCCGCAGCCGGCGAGAATGTCGCTGCCGCACAGCTGTACGGAGCTGTGCCAGAAGGCGCGCTCCTGTCCGCACCGATGCAACAAGCTGTGTCATCCGGGCCGGTGTCCGCCGTGTCGGGCCACCGTGTCGCGGTCGTGCGAGTGCGGCAAGACGAGCCGCTACGTGCGGTGCGACAGCAAAATCGCCATCAGGTGCGACCAGACCTGCGGCAAGACGTTGGCGTGCGGCCAGCATCGGTGCGCGAAAGGCTGCCACTCGGACGAGTGCGGGCCGTGCGAGCTGCTCAAGCAGGTGACGTGCGTCTGCGGCCGGAACTCGAAGCAGGCGCTGTGCGCCGACCCCGACACGTTCCGGTGCGACGAGCCGTGTCGGCGGCCGCTGGCCTGCGGCCACCACGAATGCCGCAAGCGCTGCCACCGTGGTGACGCGTGCGACGTGTGCCGGCTGGCCGAGATCAAGACGTGTCCGTGCGGCCGGTCGCCGCTGCCCGACGACTGGAACTGCTCGAAGGAGGTGCCCATGTGTGACGCGGTGTGCGACCGAGCGTTAGCCGGCTGCGAGCACAAGTGCGAGGCCAAGTGTCACTCGGGCGAGTGCCCGCCATGTCCAGTTCTCGTTAAAGGGTTAGTTTGTGTTTGCGGGTCGATTTCGTTAGGCGGCCCACCGCACACGCGACGACGCTGTGTCTCTGTTTCGTCTTCAGCGTGCTAGTGATAGTATTATTATTATTATTATTTTTACATGTTAAACAATGTTACATTTGTGAAGTCTGAACTTATTATTGCAGATCTTTTAAATAACTACTTTACTCCATGGCGCCTAAAATAGATGCCGCGTTCCCTGTGCTATTATTATTATTATTATTATTATTATTAAGCATCTGAACTGTAAAAACGTAAGTTTTTGTAAATATCCACCAGTCTGAGTTATTTCGATTATAAATTGTATTCTGTACATTGCGCTTTTTATTTTCGCGGTTTAAAATTAGTTTGGGCCTTGCCGTTCTGCCAAAAGTTGTTGGGAAGTTTGGCATGATTAGCACTACTACCTTAGCATATTTTTTCTTCTGCTCCTTTAGCGTCTTATTTCATCTGCTAAGTCTATTGTATCGCTTATGAATGCCTGTGGTCGAAAGCGTAGTGTAATTTTATATTGTTAATACGACATAACTGACTTTACTTGTTTTTTGTTTCTGATGGAAGAAATCAATAACTACATTTCACCCAGTCTTTAACTAGCCAATAGCGACCCATCCAGCTGACTTTTGCTCAAAGTTACTTATTCTTGTTGCATTCCTGGCAATTTTCGACAACATCGAGAAGAGAGACAAATTCGACAGGCAAGCTCGCATCATTGATTAATCGAATCTTGTGGTTTCTCGTTTTCGTTGTGTCAACTCGAACTTTGAACGCTCGTGGCGGCGGCAGACGACGATGTCGCTGCGGTGCAATGATGGACGAGGCCGAGTGTGGCCTGAAGGTGGTTGTCTGCCGGCGCCGTTGCAATAAGAAGAAGAATTGCGGCCGTCACAAGTGCCTTGATGAGTGCTGCGACAAAGAGTTCCACATCTGCGATCTGATCTGTGGCAAGAAGCTCTCATGTGGCTTGCACAACTGCTCCATCGTTTGCCACAAGGGCGCGTGTCCGAAGTGCGACAACGTCAGTGAGTAGAGAGCGAGAGAAAGCGAGGGGGCGGGTCGGTTCGTCTAGATAATTAAATATTTTGTAAGGAGGTTGTTTTTCATCTCATTATATCATCCTCCGTTCCCTAGGGACTTGAAATCCTCGTGATCCTCGTGCGGCATATATTGAATGCACTAAGGGTCGGACATGTTGAGATATCTAGAGCTTTCTCAACGGTCTCTGTGGCAGCGTGGCTGCTGACTCTCGGTGGTACGGTTTAATGTCATATTATCTACCTACCTAATTTAATATGATCCACGCTGTCGTCCCGTGCTCTTATTGTTGCTTCACGCGCTCATAAGGGGCATGCGATGCGATTTGACCTCGTCATTGGTGGTGCTTGTGATAATAACAACAATAACAACAACAACAAAAACGAAACATTAGACAAACACATTTGCCGGCTAGCACAGTGGTCTAATTTTCGAATTAACCACGAACGTGGCTTGCTTCTGTGGGGGGGGGGGATCGTACCTTATGGGGTAATTCTTGCTGGTGCTACCGCTGCTGCTGCTGTTCGTTAGTGGTTATGATGAGACCACATTAACGCCGTGATTTTCCGTTATTGTTTGGCCTGTATTTGGTGTGCCTCTGTTCGCATTGCCCCCATCGCGTTAGGCTTCGATGAGCTGCGCTGTGACTGCGGCTTCTCGGTTGTGTACCCGCCGATTCCGTGCAACACAGCGCCACCGGAATGCCTTCAGCTCTGTGGAAGGACACACCGTTGTTCCCATCCGGTGACCCATCCGTGTCACTCTGAACCGACTTGCCCGCCGTGCACGTCACTAACAGAGAAAAGATGCCACGGAGGCCACGAACTTCGGAGAAACATACCGTGTCATCTCGAGGTAGGTCCCCGTTTAGTGTGTCTACTTCAGTTGGTAGTTACTACAGCTACAGGAACGTTTATGTTGGCCTGACGTTGATAATATATATATATATATATATATATATATATATATGGGGTATTTCAAAATACACGAAAGATCAAAATGCCCGCGCTCAGCCCTGCCCTTTTGGCAGGCTGCTATGCTTGTGAACAAATCAAGGCTGGGCTTACAAATCCAAAATGAAACATTACTTAACAGAAGAGTGCGTTCAGAAAGCTCTGTACGGGCATTCTGGCGATCTCTTCGAGCTATTTACGGTCTAGGTAACCGTTCTTGTGAGAAAACCATCGAACGAACGTAAAAGTTTTGCAAGACAGGTTCAATACATAATCCGCTAAGCCGTGGAAGCCCACGGGGCGCTCGGTGGGCTGAAAATGGGCTCTAGAGATGGTGCAGTGTGATGCCGATTTTGTAAATTGGACCCCATTTTCACTCCACAAGGAATGGCGAGCGTTATCATACCATGATCCTCAATTATCTTTGGCCAAACTTGGACGATATCGATGCCAGTAAACTCTAGTTCCAACAAAAAGGTGCCAAAGGTCACACGGCAAGCGAGACATTTGTGAGGCTGAAGTGCTCGGTACGGGTAACGGGGACATGCACGCCTTTTTTCTCAATAATTATAATACAATCTTACGATTTAGCATATCCTAGGGGTTTTTAAAAACTCAAGTGTACGTTAACACTTTCACGACCAATAGCAAATTAGAAAACCAAATTTTGAGCGTGCACTAATGCAATTAGACCTGATTTATATGAGGAAGTGCTCAAAATTTTGTTGTCCTTTGTACGTCTTGGTCAACACCTCACCGATACTGTATTTCATTATAAATGTAAATATTATTGTCTGTATAAAAATATATTTTAAATACGTTTTTTTGTTACTTTAAAGATCCGAAGTATATTTTGAACGGCCCTATATATATATATACATTTCCTCCTATACTTCTATCCGCCTTCTTCTGTCGCCAGACCGATGGCTCTATTTGCGCACTTGAATCTATCAATAATGGTGAATAAAGATCAACATTATATATATATATATATATATATATATATATATATATATATATATATATATATCTTATACAATGTATTTTGTGTGTGTGCGTAAATGCAGAATGTGTCTTGTGGACGTCCGTGTGGCAAGCCATTGGTGTGCGGGCGCCACTTTTGCAAGAAAAATTGTCACGCCGGAGAGTGCCCGACGGCCTGCGAACAGCCATGTCAGCGCCAGCGCGAATGTGGCCACCTCTGCAAACTACCCTGCCACGACGTCTGCCCACAGAGTACCTGTTTCACTCAGGTAATACCGCTTTCACTTCGCCAGAGCACTAGTAAAATTTGTTTGTGATAACTTTTATTATTATTTTTCTTATTGACGGATAAATTTATTATTAGCTTGACATGCATACCTAAATACACATCTCACCCTTTTATATAAGGGGCGTTCAGAGCGGCAGCATATTGTTATTATTTTTATTGTCTATGTTTTGTTGTTATGATATGCATTTTTGCCTTTACGAAACTGTCGTGCAACTTTTCTTGCTTAATTTATTTTATCCGATTATGGCCCATACTAGAGAACTGCGGCCTTCGTTTGCATAATAGAGAGCCAACTAAAAGGTGGGTTGTCATTGATTTGAACTAGGTGAAGACCTTAACACATGATCCATATAGCGTTTCAGCAAAACTAGCTTTTCTTAATTGTGCATATTTATTTTTACGTAAATATGTTTTTAAAACTAACTTCTTTTCTAATGCGCTCTCTAACGTTATGCCGGAGATTACTTATTTGCGTCTGGTGACCGGGTTTAACACGTCCACCAGCACTCAGACCCCGATATACAATAGAAATCATGTGAAATTGTGCAATTGTTATATATATATATATATATATATATAGTAATCATTATCTATTTACTTATATTAATTGTGTCTGTTTGTTTGCCGTTTTTCCGTGCGAATTTGTGTCTAATTATGTTATTGATGAGGTGCAGTTCGAAGTTTCGTGTGCGTGTGGACGTATCACCGAGCCTCGGAGCTGTCATGAGTTTCAGCAGGCCATCAGCAACGTCGTTCAGCAAAAAATTCGCCGAGGGGAGGAAGTTAATCTCGCCAAAGACCTCATAAAGGTATTTGATTTCACTACATGTCTGTATATAACAAAGACCACCATAACAGTATGTAAGAAGTTGTCTTATTGTAAAAAGCTTACCTACGTTCTGGTAGAGGTGGCCCGGACAGATGACTGACATTGTGTTTTGTCTGTGTGATCAGCGTGCGAAGGGTTTCCTGAAGTGTGTGGAAAGATGTGCCCGTGAGGAAAGAAATCGTCGACTGGCTGAGGCTCTTCAAATTGACAACCCCGATAAACCTGTATTCACGGCGGCCGTATACTCGGACTTCGTGAAAGACGAAGCACGCAAAAACTGGCACTTTGCGTTGAAAGTCGTCAACAAGCTCAATGAGCTCGTCGAGCTTGCCAAAAGTGTGAGTGGGTTGTTCCACATAGACGTGTACCACATTCTAATTTCTTCTCAAAATGCCTCGCTGTTTTAAAAGTGGAGTTATTACCGCTGCTAAACAGCGGTTAGAAGTACCCTACATTGTAAACAACGCGAGTGCATGGGCTGCCGTCAACGCACAAGCATTGCAGAGTGTGCAATCAATTGGGTAGTTTTAAGTTCTAGAATCTTTAGTTAGAGCTCTATATGTATATCGCTTTAGGCGAGAATATAACTTGTAAACAGAGAGAGAGCTCGCTAACAATTAAGTCTTTGGTTCTAATGAAGGACGTTATATGATAAAGATAATAATGCAATTGCATATACATATATATATATATATATATATATATATATATATATATTTTTTTTTTTTTTTTCCTCAAACGGTATATGCGATATATAAATAAATATATCTGTATATTCTGTGGGCAGTCTCCGCAAGCAAGCCGAGTGTTGATATTTGAGCCCATGCCACGCGATCAACGTCGCTTCGTCTACGAGCTCCTTGAGGTGTATCGGTGCAGCGGACAAAGCTACGATCAGGAGCCGAAACGCAACGTCGTCGTCACCGCATACAAGTGAGCAATACGCTTAGTAGTGAAGAAGAATGTTCGTTTCATTCTGCTCCGGTGTGGACATCATTATTTTCATAGTTACTTTATAAGACCTGTTATGCATAAACCAAATATTGGTTAATAAACAATACATTCATAGGACGCGTTTAGATACAGTTAAAGTTAACACTTAGGACATGTATAAAACGGCTGTTCGACATTAAAAAAACAATATTTTGGCCTTTTTTCGCTTTAGTCTATTCTAACTCTCCACAGTTAGCGATGTTTTAGATATTTAACCTTTTCGAAAAACGAGGCAGTCCAGCGGCGAAAAACACTTAGCCAGCCGTATATCATTGTTATAACTAACTGGACATATTTTAATGGGCGTTTGCAGGGAAATGTCTGTTGTACCGACGACGACTTTGGCAAACGCAATAGGAATTGTCAATCCGATTCCTCTGCGGAAGCTTTAAGCCAGCCATGAGCTAACTCAACGAAGCTTGGACACTTATTCTGAAGGGGAACCGAAGCACTAGAAAAACATGAGCGTATTCAACTTTTATAAATAAATATTTACTTTGCTACAATATTAACACGAGCCCTTTTTGCTTACACACATGTGTACTACACAAGAAACGGCAAATGTTAAATTGAGCACAAACGCAAATTATGTCATTGACGCCACAACTAAACGTAGTCGCCAATAAACACGTCAGGCAAAAAGTGTTGTATATGAAATCTTCGTCTCTACGCACAATTAGCGTATGTTTGAAACGTGCACTATTTCGTATCGACTAATACGGTACGGCGAGTGATAATATTTGTTGGCGACATTTTTCAGGCTTTATTTGTTTTTACTATACTCTTATTATACGATCAGCCGAACCCAGCTAAGCTACGATATGGTTCTGATGCACCTGTTTAAAAGAACTTATCCGTAGAAGGCGATGGGAGTTGTCGTTATAGTTTGGGTGCCGTTTTGAATAGACGAAACGATGGGCTCTGTATCCAAATACTCGCCAACAATACTGTAGAGACATGTTTTGTCACGTATTCTAAACAACACGTAAAAATCGTCAAGCCAGATGGCGTGGTGCATTCGCCTGCGCCTCGCAACCGGAGGAGACACATAGGTGCGCGAGTTCGAACTCCCACCGTCGCCCCGGATACGCATTAAAGCCTATCTTTGTTAGGAAAACATAGGCTTTAATGCGTAATTAAGAGTGTTTGTAGGGGAAAATGGGTTTTAATGCGTAATTAGGAGTGCTTGTAGAGAAAACGTGGGTTTTAATGCGTAATTATGTGTGTTTGTAGGAAAAACGTGGGTATTAATGCGTAACTAGGAGTGTTTATAGGGAAAACGTAGGTTTTAATGCGTAGTTCGGGGTGTTTGTAGGGAAAACGTAGGTTTTATCGCATAATTAGGAGTGTTTGTAGAAAAACGTGGGTTTTAATGCGTAATTAGGAGTGTCTGTAGAGAAAACGTAGGTTTTATTGCGTAGTTAGGGGTGTTTGTAGGAAAAAAGTGGGTTTTAATGTGTAATTAGGAATCTTTGTAGGAAAAATGTGGGCTTTAATGCGTCCTTAGGGGTGTTTTTAGAGAAAACGTGGTTATTAATGCGTAGTTTAGAGTGTTTGTAAGGAGAATGTGGGTTTGAACAAATCATGGGGGTCCGTCTATGAAACAATGCGAAAAACGGTCCCGTGGACGTTAAATTTTGGCTGAGGGTCAGCCCGAAAATTTCAATTAATTAACACGTAAAAATCGACAGGGCTAGGAGTAGACATACCAAAAGTATTTAATCCTTTAGCAGCAACGGTACAGCCAAAGAGGATCATTGGCCTCTCTTTCTCTCTCTCTCTATATATATATACCTGTATATATCAGTTTTTATAATTGAGCATAACCCCTCTTTCAGAACAGACGACTACACTCTCGGATAACCTAGCAAAAAAATCGTGAAGCTTAGGGAAATAATCCAGAAAAAATAAGAAATAATAACATAAAATGCCTATTGTGAAAACGAAGTATCAGGATACTAGTCAAGGCCGCCAGGGTGCTCGAAATTTAACAACATTCAAAGGCACATAGAGGAATGCGTTAAAACATACACCCCGACTAACGGGGTACTATGCTATGAAACTGAATACATGCGCAATTTATTTTTAACGTAAGTGTTTAATATATTATACTGCTGTTACCTGCAGTTCACGTGCGCATATACGTAACAATATGCCTAATCTACTAGATTGGCGCCAAGATAAGCGAACAGTATCTTTTCTGTTTGATTTAGCATGATTTGCATTGCGTTGCATCTCTAGCACGGTGTCTAGGTTTGAGAGCATTAGAGCCTTGCAAAATCACCATCACCGTTCAAGTTTCGGAATTTCACTCCAGCTTGCCCAAAGGTGTTAGTACTGATGTAGTGGCGTTACGATCGCTACTCAACTCCAAAGGTAACTACGACTGACCATATCCGGCGTACGATCATCAGGCCGCAGCATCTGGTTAGCCTGGTCCAGTTTGGTGGATGTTTGGGAGATAGACAGGGCAAAATGTGTATTATGGTGTTTCATGGTGATCAACAGATTCAAACTCTATAATCGTCTACCATATGATGACCATATTTGTTTGCTTACGTTGTGGTGTACTAAATAATACTCTTGTTTTGGTATTAGCGAGATCGTTGTGCATAATGCTTTTAGACAGTTTCATATGTGACGTTTTATATATTTGTGTTAAAAATATTGTTCATCACTGCTGCATCTGTCTTAGGAATCATTACACAAATGTTTGTGTTTATTTTAGTTATTTATGCGCGGCTTATGAAGGCACACTTAGATAGATTCGCACACAGATACATGTATATATATATATATACTATCCGGACCTACTTAGAGTAGCAGCTGTACCTCGAATCGAGACGCATCATTCGCTCTCTATATTATCAGCAATGGTATTGTTGGGCGTGAATTGATTGATCTTTGAGGCAAGCTGCTCGGCCAGCTAACAAAGTCCCACGAGGAGGCGATGCATACGATCCCAAGTGCACCTTACGACCGTCTCCAAAAAAAACAAGCAAAGCGTGCTTTTATTTGAAGACACATCTGTCCAGACACTGCAGGGCCCACTTCGTGTTGAGCTACCTAACAACCGTAATCTTACCGTTTAGAGCTCGATGCCACCTGGACACTGTACGGGGTGTACATTCATCCTGGCCGGGCGACTGCATGCAGTTTACCAAGCAGGAACTTCTGTCAGGTATTGCCGACTTCGGCGCTCAGTGTACTCTTTGCCAGTACTTCACGTTGAATGCAAAGAGGCAAACATGCTCTCAAGATTCTTTCTGACGTCGACTCCATCTTCTACTAGCTTTTTGACGAGGGCTCAGCAGCCAATGATTATCAAGGCGGCCGTCGTTTACGACCAGGAGATAGCCGGCCCGCGCCGCTGCCCGTAGCGCGGCGTTTTTTGGATGGTTTCCTTCCAAACAGACACACAAGAACGCGCATATCTTCAAGGACAGGGACAAGCCCAAGAAATCCAAGGCCAGTGAGTTCAAACAACCGGTGCTCCAGTTCCCACCAGAGATCCCATAGTTTCGCCCTTCTTAAGAGAAGGCGCCTCGGAAGTTCCGCCAATGTGATTAAAGGGACGGCAACCAGTTACGTGGCCCAAGACACTGTCACCCTCGCTTTAGAGAGAGCCACAGCGTCTAAACGTCCGTAAGTGGATGCGAGGGCATCAAATTAATGTTAATTCCGGCAGCCGCCGAGCCCGGTGGCGTGGTGCATTCCGCCAGCGCCTCGCGACCGGAGAAGACACATAGCAGGTGCGCGGGTTCGAGGTCCATCGTTGCACATTTGTATTTCTAGGGGTCCGTCTATGAAGCATTGCGAAAAGCAGTCCCGTGGACGTTAAATCTTAGCTGAGGTTCAGCCCGAAAAGTGTTTTCTTAGGTCCGGCAGCCGACCTTGCCGAGTTTGGCATCATCCTTCGTACAGATACGTTTGCTATTGAGTGATTTGATGTTGAAAGTCTTAACGGCATTACTGTTTTGCTAAAAAGCTTTCTATTCTAGTCTGTCCTAAGTACGAAGGACCACAAGTTCTACTGGCCGAGGAAAGCTTGTCTTTATAAAAAGGGAACAACGGGCGCTAGTGCTAAGCATTCGCTTCAGGAGAATCGACAGCTCGTTAATCCCTCGCAACATTCCCAGTACTTTCGTTTATTCTATTGCTCAAAGCAGGACCTTGCGGTATGCTTGGAGGCCTTTCTCACACACGAGGAGGTCCAACTTGCAATCGCCCGACGTAAGAACAACAAAGCGTTCGGTCCAAATCTTTTCAGAAACTATTATCTCAAAACTGCTTTTCTTCTCTGGTAGATCATCTTGCTGAAAAAATGGCTCGTGAATGACAGCAGACCCGGTTGTCTTGACCGATAGCATTCCTAAGGTGGTCCCAAAGGGGAAGGGCGATGGAAGGGGCGTCTTCCTAATGAGGAATTGCAATGAAAAGACGAATGTACAAATTGTTGTCCAGTGTACTCACGAGCAGGCTTTCCTTCAACCTGGAAGTCAAAGGTGTGATTGCCCCACCCAGACCGGAGGGCAACCGGGAAGTTAGAAGCTGCAAGCCTTTGATACAAGTTCGATGCTTCCTCGGCTTTGCAAGTTTCTTCAAATTATCGGAGGCATCAGCTGCCGGGCTAAGGAATGGATTACAATATATATGCTACAATTGTCAGGAAGTGGGACACACAGCAAAATAATGCAAGAAAGGAAAGCCGTCACAGAGATGCGACAGGAAGGGCCGTTTCGCTAGTAACTGCAAAGAATCTTCAACTGCTACACCTGCGGTGAGAAGAAGCGCAAAGCCCGGACAACTGCGTCAAGACACAGAAACCCAAGGTACGGCAAAGGGACTAACGCAGTGGAACGCTTTCATTTTTATAATATGGAAACAACGCGAATTAGGGACTAAGGAGATCGCTTGAAGTTAGCAAAACAAGAGGCAAGCAGGAAGACCTAATAACTTGATGACGGACTTCGTAAACGACACTGTACTCACAGTCAATCAAATCGTAAAATTACAAAACAAGGGTAGTAGACAAGAATAATGCTAAATCGAAATAAAAGGAACGGGCAGGATATACTTTTGCTGCGTAAGCCCCAACTGTCTGCACGAAGAGTTTGCAAAATTGGCTGGACAATCTCGCGGCGTGAATACTAAACATGGAACCGGGAACTAGATTTCTAATCTTTGGAAACTTCAGACCATTCTTGAGAATACGTGTGCCATAACCGCCACGGTTAAGGCGCTCCCAAGGCAATCAGTAATACAGCCGAAATACTGGTGGACATAAAATACTGCATAGCCAGAAGGGCACTGAAACAGACCCACCGGGACAAAAATGAACACAAGCAGGCACTTGACGCAAGCAATAGATGAAACAGAGCAGTCCTTAAGCGCGCTGTTGCTGACTGCAAAACTAAGTGCTGACGGAACTAGAACAGGTCGAAGAGGACGGACCCATGGGGAAACCATTCACGGTCATGGGATCCTTGACGATCACAAAAGAGTCGAAATACTGGCTAAGCTGTTCCCAACTCACAACTCGTTTAAGAGGCCTGCCAATACGGACACAACTTCACAACAAGTAAACGCATTGCAGGACACACAACGAGTAGGAGCAGTTGGATTGCCGGAAGAAATTCCAACAATCCAACTGCTTAAGGTTCGCCTAACGGCTAACAGGTTAACGACGGAAAAACCCTAGGCTCTGACGGCATTCCCCGGCTGCCATCAAGTTCTTGTTCAAAGAGAACCGAGCCGCAGTCGCGAAATCCATCACCTCCGAGGTTAGAAAAGGAGAGTTCTCACTTAGAAAAGAAGAGTTTTCACTAGCATGGAACCGTGCGGATCCAGTATACCCTCGAGAGTGGACATAATAGCTTATGTCGACGAGCTAGCGGTGGCGACACATGATAAAATAGAGGACGAACTCAAACAGAATATAAATCTCTGCACTTAACAGCAGTTTGAATGTAGGCCACGGGGCTGGCTCTCGCTCTAGAAAATATGCGAGATGTCCTCCTCACTGACAAGAAGAGTCAGTTGCCCTTTTCCAGGGGCCTGCAATATAGCAAAGGCAAAAAGGGTAACACAATAGTATGCACAAGTACAGCTCTATTGCTCACCGGAGGGATATACGAGGTACACCCACAGAGAGCGATGATGAAAAAGAGAGGAACGTCACACTAGAAGAGTGGCAGGTCGAGTAGAACGCCTTCCCACTTGGGGTGCCTGAAAATGGTTGAACAAGCTGCTGGCATAGACATACAAGACATACAAGCATGAATAACACAACCGGAGAGGGATCTTCTAGACTTTCTCACTAGCACAGGCTCTCAGGGGTATGTTGACTTCAAATCATATATATTTTTTTGGAAGGTCTCGGAAATGCATAATGCACAAGCGCCACTGGCAGTTAGCAGCGGTTAGTGGGACTCGCAGCCACTAAAACCGATATACTCCTCACCCACCCCCCAAAGCCCGGGATTGCATTGGCATTACTTCGACATCTAATCATACCTGCACTGCACAGGAAAGGCCCCATCAGACACGGGCCGAAGTAAAATGCGCCGTTCAGGAGAGAGAGAGAGAGAATCCGTGAGTGACTCCTGCCAACTGATTCGAAAGGGCGTGTGCCACTTTATGGCCCATGGCACTGCTCTATATAAATCTGGGCTATCAGCTTAACTTTAATATTGCACATAGGCTTGGAGCTAAAATACTATATGTTGACGCCGTAAGTCGAGCGACCATTAGCCCCTGATATAAAAGGGTGATATGTGTATTTAGGTAGATGCCAAGCGAATGATAAATCAAAGGTGATATTACCGAGGACGCGAGATACGAACAGAATTAAGGCAAATGGGCGATGACGATGTCTGGCGCAAGCGAATTATGGAGACCTTAAAACGTTGACTGCAATACCGGCAAAGAAACGAAAATAACGCTCAAGTAAAGAGAAACGCTTTGCTGAAGAGATAATAGACATATAATGTTGACAAGCATGTAGTTTACCATGTTGTTGTTGTGTGTTCAGATATTGAGCCAACAAAAAGAGCTAGGAAAATATATTTGTGTTGCGTGGAAGGCAGGCCATTTTGGACTAGGAAAGGTACTCGAACTTACACTCGAGGGATACTACGTTCCTGAGAGGAGAAATTTTGTAGAAGGAACGCATCTTTAACAAACATTTTTTTGGGCCGAGGCTTTTGTAGCGTGATTGTGCCGACCCTTGCAGAAAAGGTTTCCAAGTCCAATAGCAGATAACACGTTTTTCTAAGTCCGAAAGCAAATTACATTGTGGCTGTAGACGGGTTTTCGAAGTATGTGATATATGAAACTGTACGCTCGACAGCTAGTCGCAACAGTAAATGCCTTTTGCGGAAGAAAATATGTCTCGGAAAACATACTATTGTAATAAAGCGCCATCGAAGCTTTTCAAGAAATGCATGGCCGAACGCGTCTCTCGACCTAACATCTACAGAGCAGTGTGGCTATTAAGCAGATCAACAACGATATTGCCCGCCTGTTACGCACCTACTGCATTCACCGTGAAAAGAAAGGCTAGACGATTATGTTGCTTGATGTAAAAAGTAGTCACACCCACGGATTTACTGCGATGAAGAGTGCTGGAAAATCTCCTTTCCAAATGCCACATGGATATTTACCACGGTGGAACACTTTCGTACTCGCCGAGGAAATACAGTTAAGTGTTTGTGAGGCTATATTTTAAAAGAACAATATGTACAACAAAAAAAAGATAGTAATAAACAGGAATATGAAGTTGCAAAAGTTATACTTTATGGGGTCAACAAAATATGCTGTTAAGATGCAGTATTAGTACCGATGTTTCGATGTGGACATCGAATTTTGTCAAAATGGCCGATTATGAGTCACGCTAACGAGACGTCAGAAAGGAAGACAGTAGTAGCATCATTAGGAACATTGGTGTCTGCACCACAGTATTTTAGGCGGACCATATTGGAAGCGGCTTAAGTGGCCTTTATACAGTAGGAGGAGACGCACGTGCAGAGTATAAAGACAGGAGGAGACGACGTGCAGAGTATAACAATTAGTGTAAGGTGTATCGTTTCTAAAGCTGTCGCTGTTATTGTTGTCTAGAATTAAAAACATGTTCAAGGATATTATTTTTATTTGTATACTACCCCTCTATGGGCTTGAAATGTGTGGTGCGATGTAAAGCATATATTCAATGCATCGAGGGCCGGACATGTTGAGATATCTAGAGTTTCCCCAACAGTCCATGTGGCAACATGGCCACTGATTCTCAGCGGTGTAATTTATCATCTATTTACAATGAGTACCGCTCAAAGAAAATTCAATCAACAGAGGGATCGAACCGCCAACACTCTGGTAGCTGCCATGAATATTGCACTAGCGCCCTAGTAGTCGCCCACCCATAGATAAAATTGTGTCATTGTTGCCATTTTTTCATGTTTCCTCTAACACCAAGCGCCAATGAACTCATAATGCTAGACCTTATCATAATGATCATAAGATGACCATCTTCCAAAAAATATTTTCTTCGAGCATACTTGGTAGATACTAGTTTTAAGCCTTCGTGTCCAAAACGTGTGAGGGAGGGTCTTTTTACCACGAGGCTCCTCAACAAAATCCGCGACCGAACGATTCGACAGTTTATTGAATTGGAGACAGGCGAGCACTTCCTTTTTCAGCACCCGAGGCCTAACGAGGACACGCGGCTGCCCTCCTTGGAACACAGCCAGATCTGGACCCTGAAGAACTTTCAGTGTGAGCTCGTGGCGGGGCAGTGAAGAATGCCATACAGTATATTTTGCCTACTTTTTTGTTATGGTAGCAGAACGCCTATTAACAAGGCACTTTGATAGACGTGAGAGTTTTCCCCTATACTAGCAGATGTACTCAACTCATTGTTGTTTCAGCAACATTCTCATAATCAGAATATGTGACTGCATACGGGGTATTATGCGCGTGCAAAGAATAATGCCCGTCTTATCATGTATGTACACATGTGTTGATAGCTCAACTGCTTTATTCCTTTTCTTTTTTCTCAACAAAGCTGCCAATCACGTTGCCATACAATGAACGCTTAGTCTCCTTACTACGGTATAAAGCAAACATCCATCTATTTCGCATTACAATATATATATATATATATATATATATATACGTTTTTGGTTGCCTGTCCCGGAAAACACGTAATGACAACACATAGCAGTCCCTTTTACATGAAGTTGATACTGCGCGCCCAGTGTTGCAGACACACACTCAAATCTGTCGCTTAGATGCCAGCTCAGGTGTGATAGGCTCTGCCTCGAGGTTGCTGAAGACTTGTGTCTACAATCCCCTAAAGGGGTATCTATGTGTGTAAGTTGCCCATTAGAGGTGAGCGTTTATATTTCGCGAAGCCTGTGCTAACCTTATTCCATTGCCTGTAACACGTTCAAGTGCACGCCACGTAGTAATTCCAATATTAACGAACGCAACTGCTTACCAGTAGTATGTTTATCACTGCTTACACCAGCGTTAACACTCCAAAAGTGTAGGCATCAACAACCTGCCTTCCATCAGCCGGAACGAATATAATGTAGACTCATCACATCTAGCTTTTGTTTCGCCTTCGTTGCTAACCTGACAGGGTGTGATCATTCTTCAAGCAGTACTTATACTTATAAAAAACGCACGCGGTTCCGACATCTCCCTCCATTGACACCAGTTGGGGCATACACTGTAATTATATTAGACACATCTTTTTTCGTATATAACTTCTGCATTCTTACTCTGTCTGCTTCCATATCTCAATGCCACTTCCATAATTTATTTCTAGATTTTTCTTGTTTTCTTTTTAAGGATATTTGCATTGCCATAATTCATTTTGCCTTCTCTGTATTAGCATGCCCACTTTTCCCTCTATCGGTTTCTCGCAAAGAACCATCATTTTATTGTTTCACCAATCGCGTTTAGATGCACTTCATTAGTACAATCTTCGACCATAATGTAACGGTTCGTGCTTTTGCCTATTCGGCTTATCAACTGCCTATTCCACTTAGCTGTTTTGCCCAATACACGGAAGTCATACTCTAGCCTAGTTTAGATGCCAGGCTAATATAAAATGTTCGTCATCTAGTTGTGTTACCATAGTCTTCGATAATCTCATCCAATCCTAAAACAGGAAGGCGGGTAAGTCGCCAACCCCCGTCACCGTGCTTCTCTTAATTGAGATCAATCATCCCTCTCTTCCATCGATATTGCGCCGTTACCAAATACAAGTTTCGCACTTCACAGGTTTTCCCATTCGCCACGTTTGACCTCGCTCACCGCGTCACCCCAATGATCTCATATCGAAGAGATGTTTTTTACGTAGGGCCAACATTCGTATCTCTCAGTGTTTATTATACCATAAGTGATCGTATGCACGTATATATATCTACAAACTTCTGGCAGGGATTCGCGGCCTGTCGGCTACCGCCATAGCAAATACAACATTTCTCTACGCATATCCTACCACCATTCCTAAAAGAGTGATACATTAGTCTCACAAGTTTAATAATCATATTATTAATAATAATACAATATCTAAGTAATATGTAGTAATATACAACGGATATATAGTGCAGGAAAACGCAGACAAAGGCAAACAGGGAGCAGCAATAGACACCAACGATAAATGAGGCTCCGCTCCTAAGGAAGTTACAGGCGAATAGGTACCTAGGTCAACTAACGTGGTTTTCTCTTCATCGTCGCTGCTTCCTCGTCTGCCATGTGTGTCTGTTGTCAGGCGGGGAGGGAGGCGATCAAGTGTACGTGGATCTTACTCGCTAGCTCGGATAATTCCTAGTGTTGTCAACATAACACTGACGTCATTCCCCGGGGCGTCACACTCGCAGCACTTGAACACGCTATCCGTGTCCCGATTCTGATTGTATGTAAGTACGAGACAAGCCTAAACAATCTCGGACTGTTTCCTTTACAGTTCAGTAACCCCTACAAAATTATGCGCATCAAGAGCAGTTCTGGGGGCTTTCTCTTGGCAAGCAGTTTTATACTTCACCATTTTTCTCAACCGCATTGTCGCATGTCTTATGACAGACACTTCGCCATCGTTAGCGCTCTCGTTCATTGTCCGTGTTCCATTTCTATCGCAGTCATACTTTCCGGTAAATATCAACATGCAATGCTCGCCGTGAATGATGCTGATGATGATGATGACTTGTGATCATTGGTGATAATACGTGACGGTTGGCAATTCCTAAGTGGCGATGAATGATGCTGTTCCTTTCTGATCGTTCATAGTTGTTTGTCCATGATGATGGTGATGACGATTGGTGTGGGTGGAAATTAACATATGGTGACGAACAGTACGTTGATGAGGCGATGAGACTACGTGTAGTGTGTGTCACTTGCTAGAGAGGATTTTGTATGGTGACGATAATAATCATGACGTGATGATGATGACGACAGTAAGCTTGTGTGGTGCGCTTTCGAAGCTAATAGTAACGATTCTACACAAGGAGCATGCTGCTAACGAATCCATAAATAGCACAGCGGATTGGTCAGTGATGAGACGGGCGACCGTCTCCCCCGATCGTTAGGTGGGGTGGTCGGTCAGAAACTCCCCCCCCCCGCGCGTAATCATGGCGCCCGCCTTCACAGGGGATGAGTGCGAGAGAAATAATTCATGGTCACCTGCCTGCCTGTCTGCTGCTGCTGCTGTCTACTGCATCCTGCCACCGCCACGGCCACCGACAGCTCGACGTCGAGAACTTTGGGCTTTGCACAACTCTGCGTGGACATGGGTAGCCGACCGTGCAGAACTAGTCGGCGGTGCCGGTGGCAGATGGTGTTCAGTGTGATGATGACATGAGAACGTTCATGAGCAGCGGACAGTGGACAGCGCAAGAACAGAACAGCCCAGACAGCGCAGCACCCCCCAGAGAGAGAGAGAGAGCAAGGCTTCGTCGTTGCGAAGACGCGGGTACTCTGGTGGGCCGCCGGAAGCGTAGGCAAACTACTAACAAATTCATGATTCGCCGTTGCCCGAGTCGTCGCTGCCCTCGACCGTCTCCTCGACGTCGCCGCCGCCATTGTCCACCGGCTCGACTTCGTCCTCATCATCGTCGTCCTCGTCAAACCCGTCGAAGTCGTCGTCGTAGAAGTCGGCGACGTCCGGCCCGTCCGCACTCGCGTGTCCACTGTTACCACCCGAGCCGTGACCTCGTCTCGTTGCGACATACTCCTCGATCGTCGTCGGCACCCGGACGTTGTCACGCGCCGCCTCGACCTGCGTGTCGGCCACCAATTTCCTGATCGGATCACAATCGGCAAAAGCATCCAAGATGAGCGTAATGGCACATATGATAGAGATACGGGAGCGTCGACAGCAGAATCAGCATCAGCAGCAAAGCAACGATATTTTCTAGCAGAACAGCACAACGTCAACAGTCAACCAGATTGCGAGCTCCCGCACCCTACATCCCCTACATATAGATGCGCTTAACTCTTCTCGAGATAAACAACAACAACAACAACAACTGATGTGCTTATGCTGCCGTTATATGCGGCCGTGATATAAAGGCCCAATATATATACATTATTATGTATTGCAACCGCACATTGTGTTGGTTAATGTCTACTGTGTAAAATGCAATGGGACGTATGAAGCGTGATTATATGTATATATATATATATACGATGTACGGTGTATATATACGGTGATAATACGAACCTTACATACTCCTCGTACTCTTTGTTTTCTCCTTTCGTCTCCTTCCACTTTCGGTACATTACGGACGCGTCCACGTTTGCAGGGGAGAATGTGTTGGGCTCGTTTAGCAACGAGATCACCGACAGAAGAACAGTTCTGAAATATAAATCGTGTAGAGCCAAGTAAGCAAAAAGCCAAAACAATGAAGCGTCTCTAACGTATACGTTCAATAATACTCTCCCAGCGTTACGACATGAATACATACGCATGTGGTCTCAACAAATCAAAAGCGGTAATAGCTGCGAGATCGGCTCTTGTATAGATAGACAAGCAAATTGCAACCGCGTTAAGGCAAACATCTGCATCAAAAACACTAACCTGACGTTTTGAGTCGGGTTCCACCTTTCCGAGGGCAACTCGCCAGATTGGGGGTCGTCGACAGGTGGATGTAGTATGGAAATACAAAGGTCTCCATTTTCATAGACGTTTGGATGCCAGAGCTTCGTCAGGAACCGAACTGACGGCGGTGAGTATGGATAGTCTACTGGAAACTTCATTAACAGCTACAATAAGAAAAAGAGGCACAACAGAAGAAAATAGGGTCCGTTAGGGCCGAGTCGATCAAATATCATTGACCTTACCGTATTTACGGAAGGGTGAAATTCACCTGATCACAAATCTTCTCTATTTGAGTTTAGAAAAAAAAGAAGAATAGAAGATAAATATAGCAACACACATGACTCCCTCCTGTTAATCTCTCTACGTATCTGCCTTATAATACACAACATTATAAAGACAAAAAATCAATATATATATATATATATATATATATATATATACTACTACCACTATATATATATATAGTGGAAAACAGATTCTATACTATATGACGTTCGTAGTCGCTCCGCGAGCACAAATCGCTAGAATGCCTCTAATTTCAAGCTCGAGAAGTTTCTTAGCATTAAGAGGCATTGTGCAAAATTGGCATCATATCACAGGGCTGATCAATCATTCAGTCTCCTAAGGGTGTCTTTCAAGATATCATATTAGGTCATATGCATATCGTACACTGACTCCCTAAGGACTGTACTTACGTCCAATGTGCCAGATGTTAGGTCTACGGGAACGATATGAAAATGCATGTAATGTAGAAAAAGGCGATTGTCCATAAAACTGAGTGAACTGACAAAATGGAAAGAGTCTGTTAATAAATGCGCGATACTGCACCTTCATCGCAATTATCCTAGATAGTATTTCACACTTAGGGATAAACAACATACGCCAAAAACGTCTAATAAAACCTAGGGGCGCTGATGCGTATTATACTCCAGTAGCTAACATTGTGACGGCCGCGTCTCATAGAGTCAATTGGATTTTTGCTCGTTATTAAACAGCTATATGAACAGTATATTATACATTACAATATCTTAAGCATCACATGAGAACATAAACCTTCGAAAACAATATAGCCCTGATTTATAAAAATCACATAAAATTCGCGACGCTGCAATAGTGTTGCAACATTTTATAAGGACATGTATGTATGTATATATGTATGTATATATACTACTATTATTATTCCCAAACCCTTGTACCACTTTTCATAACGAGAACTTAAGCATGTGAATGTATGCAGTTCCGTAAATAAACCACGTCTGAATTGAAAAAAAAATTGAATTGAAAAATATATATATATAAGTTTATTAGCCGACCCGTGTATTTAAAACTTCACTTTCAAGGACAGCATCGATGATGCTGACCATTCACTATACTCTGCTCTGACTCTGATCTCGATCCAGGAATTTCGAGAGCCGCCCGAGCTTCCTTGTAGCGCCGGAAAACGGCGTATATGTAAACTCCTACTAAATGCGGAGTTCCAGTGCACACACACCCACGCAAATATATATATATATATGCGTGCACGGAATGTCTTAACAATTCTCGTTTTTAGGCTTACTGTGCCTGCCATTTGTGAAATCATTTTTACACATCGGGAGACCGACTATTATTGAAATCTCTAACCATTATTATTTTTCGTTGCGATATAAAGGGGAGTGGTAAAAATAAAACTCGTCGTATCTGCCGAAATATTCGCAATCGAAATAACAGTAGTCCAACCGACAGTAATTGGCAGCGCGAATAGTTTTTCCACGTAGTGGTAGTCGAAAAGTCAAGATTGCAGTCTGTAGGCATGTAGGCATATGGGGAGTGGTGGTGTCGAAAAACGTTCGAAAAACGTCGAGCGTTTGTCGCAAGCTTTCTTTTACATACTGTCCTTGTTCGCCTATTATTTTTATGGTGAAGACGGTTATTATTACCGACTTTTAATATTACAAACGATTGCTGTTGTTTTTTTGTTATTATGACGCAACACGTTCGAAAGCAACAATTGAGAAGAATGCGCAACTCTGAAGGTGTGCATTCACCTACCTGTAAACAGATAGACAACAACCTTATTGATAAAATAAGACTCAGCCAAGAGCTCAGGGTCGATGGAACAGTACAAACACAGCATGTAAAAATCATTATGTACTTTGCATATAGCTCTGGAACGGTGGCCGCCACAGCCACAGCAGCGACAACAACTAGCAATACTTTTACTGCTACGATCGGTCGACATCTCTTCCAATCCTCCCACTGCTGCTGCTGTTGCTGCTTTGACAATGATTACTATGATGCTTGTTTAATGATTAATCACTTAGTAAGCCATGAAAAACGATTTTTTCCTGCGATCGCGGGCGGCGCGACGGGACATCACTCGAAAAGCCGAGACTCGATCGATGCATTTCTCTGAACCGCTGGGACTTTTAATAGTAATAATAATAATAATAATAACAATAATAATAATTATTGTTATTATTTATTACATGTTAAACGATGTTACAGTTGAGAGGTCTGAACGTATTATTGCAAAGTTTTTTTTAAATATCTAGTTCACTCCATTATTATCATTATTATTATTATCGTTCGATTCTTCGGCGTGCGGTCGGGTTTTTGTTGGCTCCCGTGAATCTGAGTATTTTAGGAAGTCTGATTTCGTGTTTCATAACGATACTTGCATCACTGAATGATGGTGAGCATTCGACTGGCGTATAGTGTTCGCTCTGAGAAATTGTGGTTGACGACTCTTGGGATTCTTCTTGGGGCTTCCGGTTTACAGTGTTCGATATACAAGCGTCATCGCAGATCATATCGCAGGTCAAATAGGTTATAGCTTACGGTACATCGTTACCGCATATTGGCTCATGACTCATATCGACGGCATATTCTCGTAGCCTCAAGGCTGCCTGCGCCTTCTACTGGCGATCAAGGGAAGCCGGTTCAAATCAGAATTTTGGCTTGCGTTTATCTAGCTATTTAATTTCCTCTACTCTTTGTTTTAACATGCTGGTGATCAAATTTCGATCAAAATCGATCGGATTACACTATTGGCACCGTATTGCCAAACTCGGAGTTCAGGACCGTATGCAGCATCAGTGTAGGAGGCTTTGATGTTTTCGCGCTGCTCAACCATTTTTGTGTGCGGCGCAGTGTTACAGTGAACATGGCTGATGCAAAAGGTCGCCATAAGCTGAGTTGCAAGACGGCGGTCGGTATCCATGAAGCAGGCACGCCGCAACGCCGTAAATAAATGTGCTCGATAGAACCTTCAGACAGGACCTCGAGCCGACACACCCTGACCCTCTGGGCCATGCGGAAATTGCTGGCCTTCTGGGTCGTGTCGATTCGGAACACTTATGCGGCAAGCTATACGGCGACCTCGACAACGCACGATAGGCGACGCTGCACTCAAAGCGGACAGAGAGAGAGAGAGAGAGAGAGACAAGACTCGCAAGATTAACAAAGCCTTCGACGAGAACGACCACATCATCATATGCCCGTTCATTCATCATTGAGACGTCGGGCGTCGGGCCGCGACGGGCGGCCATGACCATAACGTTCGACGATCGGCCGATTGAGACCATTGAGAAGTCAAACGGGGATGATGAAAATGATCCACAGCGTTCCGTTAATCCGTGCGCATCGTCTTGGATATTCTGCGCGGCAACGCGGCGAGAATGATTCATGACATGTTCTCTCTTCTAGTGCAAGAACTGATGTATACATATAAGGAGTTCAATCACTGTGCACTTGCTGGCTGGCAAAAACTTGATAACAAAATAAATAAGAATTAGGATTATTAAATTATTATTATTATCATCATCATTATTATTACTGCTGCTGCTGCTGTTACTACTACTACTACTACTACTATAACTACAGAGAAGGCGCAGTCTAGCCGGCTCTAGAAGATGGTAGCGTCGTGTTTGCAGTTCTTGCAGTCCATCTCTAATTGCGGCGCAAGTTGGCGTATTTCCGCCATGTCTCTCCCTGCCTCCCCCCCTCTCTCTTTCTCTCGCTCTCTCTCTCTCTCTCTCTCTCTGGCTCTCTCTCTCGCTGTCCGTTGTTGGCCACTGCATAGATGACTACAGAGAGTGGCGTAACGTGTCTAGTATAGACTGCTGGCCTAGGACAACAGGCTACTACAGCAAGTCAAGCGGAACTACGCGCACAAACTGAGATACGCATATATATATATATATATATATATATACGTATCTTAATGTATATATATATATATATATATAGGCAGATGGTGTCATTGTCATGGCGATGATCGTCGTCCTCGGCGTCATGAGCGTCATTATCGACGTCGATCTTGTTGTTGTTGTTGCTGTTGTTGCTGTTATTATTGTTCTTGCTCTTGTTGTTGTTGCAGCAGCTGCTGCTGCTGCTGCTGATAACAACATCGTAGTGTTTTTGTCTTGCGTATTTGCGTTGCGGCGGCGGCAGCAGCCCAACCAGCCCACCGCTCCGTCGTGGGAGGATGAAGGGAAAAACGACAACGAAGAGAAGCGAAGGAAACGAAGCAAACGGAGAAAGAGGGAAGAGGGCAGGGAGAAGGTGTTCGAATGCGGAGCGGCGCCGCGCGAGTAGCAATCACCATCGGCGCCGCCAGCACCAGCACCGCCGCCACCAAACAGTCGTCGTAGGCAACGCAACGCGACGCGACGCGGCCGGCGGGCGACAACATACGGCAAGTCTAGTCACAATGTGACACGGCAGCACGTCATAGCAACACGTACAGCCAACCAGACAGCCAGTCCTCTTGGCCGTAGCTATTGAGCGAGCCAGGCGAGACAGGGAAACAAGACACAGAGAGAGAGAGAGAGAGAGAGAGATGAGGGGGAGAGGGGGAGGGGGGAGTGAAGGAGAAGCAGAAAGCTACAGCGACGGACCAAGCAACAGTCAGACACAGGGCGAGATGGGTAGACAAGGAGTGCGAGTGGGAGATGACATTATATATATATATATATGTAAAGAAAAAAAATATATATATACAGAGAGAGAGAGAGAGATAACACACACAAACAGGGCAAGAGAGAGAGGGAGAGAGAGGGGGGGAGAGCGTAAAACATAGAAAGTGTGTGCAAGAGAGAGAATTATTGGCTGTTCGTTCATTCGAATGGCGGTTGGCTACCTGCATGCATGCCTCCATGTCTGTCTACCTGACGGACTGCCTCACGGACTAATGGACTGACTCGTTGGATTGTTCGTGGCTAGCAGGGGATTTGTTTTCGTTGGTTCGTTCGTGCGTTCGTTTGTCCATCCGTCTGTTTGTCTGTCCGTCCGTCCGTCCGTCTGGCTGTTTGTCTATTCGACGGCGGCGCTCGATTACAAAGCGGCTTGTCGCAACAACAACACATTGCTGCAGCAGCAGCAATAACAACCATAATATAGACTGTTGCCGCAGCAGCAACAACAACAACAACAACATACGTTGCAGAAACGGCAGTAGCGGCAGTAGAAACAACAGTATCAATTGTAACAACAGAAGTAGCATCAATTGTAACAACAACGGCAGCAGCATTAGCAGCAACAACAGTAACAACAATAGTAGCAGCAGCAACAACAGTAACAACAATAGTAGCAGCAACAACAGTAACAACAAAAGCTGCAACAACAGTAACAACAAAAGCAGCAACAACGTAACAACAATATTAGCAACAACAGTAACAACAAAAGCAGTAACAACAATAGTAGCAACAACAGTAACAACAAAAGCAGCAACAACAGTAACAACAATAGTACCAACAACAACTAACAACAACAGCAAGCACAGTAATAGCGACAACAAGGAAAACACCAGCTACCACCATTACCACCATCACCATCACCATAACCGCAATAGATGTACAAGCCATAGCAACAGTGCGACGGGGAGATCGTCACCATCATCAACATCATCATAAGCTTCATCAAAAATCATCTCCCCCAGCATCATCGCTGCTGCCGCCGTCCCACAATGGACGGGCCGCCAGCCGTGCCGACAACTGAGGGAATACGAAGCAGCATTTGTGCTGCGTTGCGTCGCGTTCCGTTCGTTGCCTTGTTGGGTTGCAATGCGCTATTGTGTTACCGAGCTGACGGGCGGGTTCAGTTCATTCGGGTCGCTCGCTGTTGTCGTTGTTGTTTTTGTTGTTGTGGCAGTTGTTTTTGTTGTTGTTGCAGTTGTTATTGTTGTTGTTGCCGCCGTTGTTCTTGTTGTTCTTGACGCTGACGACATCGTGGTGTTCCCTCGCCCAAACCGTTGGTTCGTGGTTGTTGCACGTTCACATGCACGCCCCGTGCTCATAGCAGCCGAACACGTGGCTGCGGCAACAACGACGACGACGACAACGGTCGGGATGACGACACGGTTGTTGCAAACAACCTGTGCTGCCGTTGCTGTGGCTGGTGGTGATGCTGTTGTTGCTGCTTTTGCCACAACAACAATTTTCACGGAATAACAACAACAGCAACAACAACAACAATAACAACTACTTTCATTTTACTTCGCTGACGGCTACTTCTAATCCTCGGCTGCGGCTGCCGCACTGGTGGTAGCCGTGGTCGCGCCATAGCAAGCAACGATCAACAACAACAACAACCATTGCCAACAATATTGTTGTTGTTGCTGCTGCTGCTGTAGTTGTTGTTGTTTCCTCATTTTCTTCTTATCCTCGTCATTCTCCGCTTTTTTACCAGCAGCATTCTCATAATCATTATTAACACTACCACCATCAGCATCATCATCGTCGTCTAGTGTCAAATGCAGACCAGTGTGAACGCGGGCCATTCGGCCCCGGCGTAAGTCGATTGTTTTTACTTCGCCCCTTCCTTAGTCCCACAGTCTCTCTCTCGCACATACATCGCCGTTGTTTGCGCCCTTCTTGTTCTTGCTACTGATAAATAATCGTCTTGCGCCAAGTAGCAAAGCAAATATAAACGAAATGACACCACAACGATAACATTATGCGTGATGCCACATGATGCCACCAAACGGTGTTGCATCCCTTCTTCTGAGTATACACATACATAATATTGGTGTTCCTGGCAAGTGATATACTTATTTTAATGTAGTATTGTTTCTTGCTAATTACGGCTATATATAAATATATATATATATATATATATATATATATATATATATATATATATATATATACATATATATCCTGGCCATCAGTCACTAGCAAAAAGCCAAAAGACCTAAGCGTTGCTAAGAGCACCAGATGATTCGTGGTATCGAGTAGCTTATCGACCCAGAAGCCAAAAAACAATCTAAAATTTCATCTATCCTATAATAATTATAGGCGTAGCCTAATCGCTTCAAGAGGGTTTCCGCTAAAACGGTTAGCTAATAGCATAAAGCAGTCTCCGTGGATTATCAGCGTAGCTCGTATTGAGACTATAGAGCCTGACGACCACACTGGAAAGGTGTACCGAAAGCACGAAGTGCGCGAGATACGCATGCCTCCTTCCCAATGTGGACAACCCCAATGAGTCAACGTTCCAACACACGCCCACATATACACAGACACACATTCTGGCTGTATGCAAGAAAGGGCTGTGACCCTCTGCTATACGCATCGTCTGTGATGGACGAGCGACTCGGGTCTTACCCGCAGCTCGCATCCATAATTCCACCCGGAATACTTAGATAAACGGCACTTGTTGCATATGCATATATATGTATGTTGATGTACACGAACGCACACATAAAAATGCGGAACCATAATTTAGTTGGTGAGGATTAAAACCGCAAAATCTCAAAAGTAGCACCTTAAAGGCAGCTACTGTGGGACTCACAAACCCACCAAAACCCGGATTCATCACTAAGACCCTATCAGGCTCATCAATGCTTGGCATTTCTTCGAAACCCGGGGAGAGGCGTGTCTGCCGACGCCATGATTCTTGAATCAGCTCTGTGTCCGTCTATCTTTCTGCATATTTACATGCGGCCAATTAGGGGCTTATGCCAAGGTGTGCACCGTTGTGAGGGGATGCTTCAACACTTTGAAGGTCTGGCTGCACTTCGCCTCTCAGCTCTCACTTCCATCGGCTTCTCGTGTCGAGCACTTTTCCGAGGGTGCCGGGCGGGCCTATCCCGCCGATCTCCACGCTTCCCCCAAGTTGATCATGTAGGGTCCCCATGCTGAGGTCAGAACCTGAGTCGGACAGTAGGTCGACTCACCGTGTCGGCTGTCATACCACGCCCCGAGGTTCGATATCAACCTCTTGTTCAAGACACCCCCTGGTCATCCCGGGTGAAACATGAGCTCATTCCTGCTGCCAAGCTGATACAGTGGCACTACTGAGATTGTTCTCTAAAAAATCTAGCTCGCTTTTCTCCCGCCAGTAGGTCACGTGGCTGCATCATAGCTAGTTCCAAGAGACTGTGAGTCTAATCCGGCCGATACGCTCGGCTAACACGGATTGCTAACGTCCGTTGGGCCGACCTTGGTGCTCTCCTATTCGTCGCCGTCCGCATGCCCGTACCATGTCCGCTCAAACAGGCGCTTCGTAGAAAGCCGATGATTCAACAACCGAAGCTAGAAGCTTTTGCTCCTCCTCTGACTCTGGAAAGAAAGCGGCTGTACGTCCGGCGGAAGCTTTAAGGCAGTTCTCCAGAACTTGGCCTAGACAATATATACTATATTTCACATATTTCACACGGTCCATCACATCTGTAAGTTATTTCTATGATTGTGCTTTACATTAGCGGCAAATCATCGGAATCTCTTTCAGGCAAGATACAACTTACACCCAGCTAGCTGGAAGTCGGCTCGTCCCACATCTGCCTCGTTTCCTAGTCTTTTTGTACAGAGCAGTCGGCGACGTTCGTGTTTCACAATGTGCATGAAGCAAGTGCTTTGCTTATCAATGCAGGCAAGATACCGCTTTGTGTGCCTAATGTCAGGCTGTGAACCGGTTATTGAGACCGGTTGTTGATTGAGGTTGAAAACGCTGCGTCCAGTACCATTCGAAAGCTTCATTTCGGAATGGGAAAATAAAGTTGCACAAGTCCGACGAGAAGTTGGACAACTGGATAATTTTTGTGCCTCTCACGTCTAGTCTTGCATGCGATGATCTCCATGTATGTACCAGATACACATATCGTCATAGATCATGGCTATCATCACCTGGTATTTTTGAATACGAACTTCCACTAAAATTACACAAAGTGCGTCTGTCGACTGTGCTCTCAGGCGTGTACAAAGTATCATGCTTCTGCCTGCCTGGCCCTAGCGAAGAGATCACTGCACTGCCTCTCCCAAATAACAGCTGACGACGGCAGAAGTGTCAATGTTATACATACTCAATTTGAGTGAAATAAATGGAATTATATATATCTGCCTGGTTCGGCCCCTCTAGTGTCTTACAAGCAGCCAGTTGCACGTCCTCGCGTAAGCCTTTTTTAGCCTAATACATTTCTTTCTACAAATATAAATGTTTTACAGAGATCATCCGTTCCCTACGGGCTTGGAATCGCCGTGAGTCATATCTTTAACGCACCGAGCGCCGGACGTGTTGAGATATCTTGGATTTCCAAAAGTAAGTCCTTCTTGCCTGAGGCCTCGGTCTTCTTACATTCTAAGACGTTGTGGCCCGGTTTCTGGCATTTAAGAAAGCTATGGAGTCTAAACCACTCATTCAGGCCTGCACCACCTCAACTCTTGCTTGGGTATTGTGGGCCAGAAGATCCCTTATCACCTTAACCCTCAGCGTGCTTCGCTCCCCCAGGTCTGCGCAGTTTCTGGCTTTCTCATTGGCGTTGCCAGAGGGCCTCGTGCACATTTTCAGGTTTCCGCCGTTGTCGTCGCCGGCATAAATAACCTTGCCCGCACCTCTCCAAGACCCCCGCCTGTCCCTCGAGAGTTAGCGTCGTTTTCGATTGTTTCGTTGATTTGTGCTACCACTCTGTCCCCTTTCGTGCTTTCACGTCTGAATCAAAGCACATTCAGCCATATATTTCTCTAGCCCATCCTCTTGAGCTTATATATGAATGTCTATATTGGCATACAGCCATATATATATATATATATATATATATATATATATATATATATATATATTACCGTCTTTTTAAAACGAAATGTATTTAAACTCAGCAACTCCTCATTGAACTTTAAATTTCCATAGTTACACATTTCAACCTCGTCCGTATATATATATATATAAATATATATATATATATATATATATAAATATAGATATATATATATATATATATATATATATATTACGTAAACAATCATCCGTTCCGAATAAGTACATATAATCATATGATGAATATATCGTGTCGATTACGAGTCGAACCTATGTGAACCCAAATCAATCGTATATATATATATATATATATATATATATCAGATGACAATTAAGGGCTTAAATAATTGATGAAGACGGAGTGAAACACACGTAACGGTAACAACAACAGCAGCAGCAGCAATAACAATACTAAAAACAACAATAACAGTAAAAACAAACGCCACGATAGACAGACCCGAGCAACAAACAGCTGCGGCCCTACGCAGCTGGGACGAGAGTCCGAATGAATCGAAGAATGAGACAAAGCACGACAAGGACCAATGTAGACGACATTGGCACAAGACATTGGCTGCTGCATGACAGGACATTGGCCGCTGCATGACAGGACATTGGCTGCTGCATGACAGGACATTGGCTGCGTTGGTGCCACTGACGTCTGGCCACCATCGCAATGATCGTGATCGTCACATCACGACCGTGACTCGTGCAGATCCAAGTCACCACCGTCACCAGTACGACCGCCATCAACGGCGGTGACGCTGCTGCCGCCGACAACCGAGTATTGCAACACGGCAGCGCACAACACAAACGACCATACCACCACCTACAATTGACAACGCGCGGAATAGCGCTGATGGTGCAGCAAGCGTTGCAGACGGCATTTGCCAGCGTGTCACAAAGAAGAAGAAGAAGATGATGATGAAAGAGGAGGTCTGTCACTGTGCACTTCGACGGACTTAAGGCGCCGTCATTCATGACTATCACCTAGATATACAGTCCCTCACTAGCCTCACCTCACTTATCCCTCCCCCCCTCTTCATCCCCCGGCAACCCCACAGCAAAGGTCTCATCAAGGATCAATGAGCCAATGCGGTGAGTGAGAGCATCGTGCGACACAACGGGTGTGTTTTCCTTTCTACGATCGACTTTATTGGGGGGCGCCCCGAATCTCCGTCCTCAGTTGATCGTCCATCATCGTCGTGGCCCATTTCTCTTCTCAGTGCTCTGACCCCCCCCCAAAAAGGCTATAGCATTATTCTCGTTTCATTCGTCTTCTTCTTCGTCAGAGTGCACTAGCCAACAATCCAAATGAAGCAACACACGAGGTACGGATATCGTTGCGTCATCGTGTCATGATGCAACCTATCGAGTCGGCCGTATGCGACCGTGCACATGTGCAGCAGTGTTCACAAAGTGCCTTGGCGTACGGTGATTGAAGAAAATCGGAAAATAAACCGACGAAAACACAACGCCGCTGCTAGTCTTAGTTGTGACATTTGTTTTTTTTAAGCAGCCAGTGTTCTTTGCGAGATGCTGCTTTGTATTTGTGTGTCATATATTTAGTTAGGGCCCTCTAGTATTTCCTCGATACTCACTAAAACCGGACAAGCAAATTGGACAGGACGAGCCTGGGTTCGAGACCCAGACCGGTCACCCCTAAGTTGATTTTCATGGTTCCCAGTTTAGACAAGGTGAATGACGGACTGGACTAAAAATCGACCATAATCGGAAAAAAAAACGGGGAGCACAGATGTTTTAATAAAAAAGAGATGGTGCATTGCATCCAGCCCCTATTAAAAGTATATATATATATATATATATATATATATATATATATATATATATATATATATATATATATATATATATATAGAAAGCGAAATGCGCCGTTTTTGCTTTCGGTCACGTTGCAACAAGTCAACATGTGGCTATCCCTTTTGTCGTCATCGTAGTGCCTAGTGCGTTAACCTTCAACGCAAAGAGTAGCGGCCACCCTTTCTGGCGTATTTCCGAGCGCACTTTATATGTTGATTGACATGCACGTGGATCGAAAAGTTACTCTAATATATTTAAAAAGACAATATTAATTTAATCTTCTAAAGTGTTTGTGTTCAAAGTAGCTCCCGCCTGCTGCAACGCACTTGTGCCGCCTTCTTTTTGCACTCTTCAAAACGTGTTTCAAACGCGTTTTTCGGAATCGAGTTAAGTTGCTCCTACGATTTGTTTTCTTTATCTCTTCTAGAGTCTCGAAAAATTGTCCCTTCAACTTTGTTTAATCCGTGGGAACAGGAAAAAGTCGCATGGAGCCAGGTCCAGCGAATAGGGAGGTGGCGGAAATATAAAAATCGAACTTTTCGTCAAATACTCCGAAATCAGTAACGATACGCGCACCGGTGCGCTGTCGTGATCGACGATCCAAGAGTTGCTTGTCCAGAGTTCAGGTCTTTTGCGTAGAACGTTATCGCACAATCGCCTTAAAATTTCGCGGTAGTATTCCTTACTGACGGTAGGACAAGGTGACAAAAATTCGTGAAAGGCAATTCCCCTTTAGTATATATATATATATATATATATATATATATATATATATATATATATATATATATACGTTCAACTTACAAACTGGCAAATACGCGACAAATCCTACAAAGACAACTAACTAGCGTGTCACACGGGTGACAGCTATGTCGCGTAACCTGCGTTGCGAGTGCACCTGCCATTGCACAACTTAAATATGAATCGCAACAATCACGGGAACACATACGAGAGAACAGTGATAGCTTTAATAGACGCAAGCAAGTACAGCGCAGCAATAGCAAATATAATGGCAACAACAATAGCAGCGACGACGACAACGACAACAACAACAACAACAACAACCAACAACAACACCAATAACAACCACCACAACAAGAACAACAACAACGACGACAACAACAACAGCAAACTGAGATGTCCTAACATAGATACGGCGTAAGTATCCGTCAATGAATACGCCGCATTTTCATATCGAAAAGAGGCAAAATAAGCAGCAGTGCAGGAAGAGGTGAGAGCGAAAACAACTGGCGGCGGACCTTTGGAGGAGGAGAGCGACGGGAAACCAAACAGGAAGATCATCATTAGCTGCAACTTCCATTTGCACAGCAGCAGTAGCATTACCACCACGACCTAGCTGTAAAACCGCAAGAAGAAATTGATCTGCGTGGAGGATCGCGTCGCCGGGACCGCCGACCTTATCACGTCGCCGGCCGCTCAGCGGGTCTACCCTTCTCCCCCTTTAACAGACTGCTGGTGGTGTCCCCATTTGTGTTGTGCCCGCCACAACAGCCACAGCGGCGGCGGCGGCGGCAGCAACTCACTTGATAGTGGGTAGTGGCGTAACCAACGTAACATAAACGACACCCACAACAACAAGTTACAACAACGTGATTGTTAAGTAAAAAAAAATTATATGTATATATATATGTATATATATATATGTATATATATATATCTATATATATGTATATATATATATATATATATATATATATATATATATATATATATATATATATATATATCTATGTATATATATATATGTATATATATATACATATATATATATATAAAATCGACCGCGCTGTATCAAATGCTGACTGGCCGAGTGCTGCAATAACGTCTGCGCCAACATAAGGTCAGGCAGTCAGGCATAGCAACAACAAGCAAGCAATGAGCGGCGTCCTCTGACATCATCATAACTAGCAAAAGTTACACGACTTGGTATTATGACAACGGCAACAGGGCTGGCAACAGACATTTGAACTGCCAATATAACAGACGACAATAACAACAATACGAATAGTAGCAGCAGCAACAATAACGCAAACAACAGCAACAACAACAACAACAATCACGTCATCATCGTGAGCACAAATCATAGCAACGTCGCACGAAACGACCCACGTAAGGCGAGAGAGATAGAAAGAGAGAGAGAATAAAATAGGTATCGAGGTGAGAGCGAGATCCAATAGCGGGGTGCAGATCACTCTATAGTATGATGCACGTGCGCACATGTGAGTATCAGTCTGCGCGTTCGATGTATCTGTAGGTGGTGCGTATGTGAGTCTAGAGGAAAGCGGGTGTTTGCGGGAGCAGTCGTAGAAATGCTGAGATTGACGGTGGAAGGAGAGCGCTGTCGGCTAAAAGCCAAGAGGCGAGGGAGACACAAGAAGCCTGGCCAAGTCGAGTAAAAGAGTGTGAGACGTTGATTACCTGTAGGGGAAACACGCCCATACACATATGTATATACAACTACTTATGTGTGTAAAAAACGCTTCATTCTGAATTCATCTCCAGCTCTTCGAGGAGTTAGATAATATTTATCGAAAAAAAATGCCGTACCAGAGTACTGGTAAGAAAAGTTTATATGGGCTCCCCGACCGGCAATTTGATCTCAACACTTATTGTGCTACTAAACTTGCATCACTACTTGTCAACGACCTGTTGTAATTGTTTAAGGTGGCACTTCTTGTTGATGTATCATTCTCATATGGTAATAATTTCGTAGTTAATTATGTTTGTGTCGCAACAAAGCAATGGAAACAGAGCGAGAAACGGCAAGAGCGAGAAAGAAGGACAGCAAGCAAACAAAAATAGATTGATAAAAAGGTGAACAAGATTATTAATGAATAATTTCATTAATGAATGTTATTAACACTTAGTTGTTAAGACTTGGTATTTGAAAAATAATTTGCTTTGCCAACTCGTGACAACCGTAGTCCTAGTAGTAGTAGTAACAGCAGTAGTTATTATGAGTTTGACTTATATATTTCAGTGCCAAATTGTCGCTGTCTTGAGACTTGAGGGATGAGGCGCGTTTAGTCGTAAGGCGCTCCGGGTGGTAGTAGGTCCAACCACTTTAAACTTATTAGATGATTGAAGTTACGTAAGTTCTGCGCCAATAAAAAAAAAAAAAAGTGAAAAACAACTTGATGTCGTAGTCACTCGATTTGCTTCTAGTCACTCACCTTAAAGTAGCCTCCTTCGTACAGCGTTTGTGGAGGCCCAAATATGACGACTTCCCATTCGAATAGGTTGCGTTCGTCGACCAGCTTGACCGTGAACCCTTCAACGCCCTCCTCCTGAATGTGGCGGAGCTCCTTCTGGAGCGCCTTCAGTGAGACGGCAGTGCCCGTTGGCGCCTGCATCATCCTGTCGTTGTGGTGATTGCGATTGTTGTTGTTGTTATATGATTGTTGCTGTTGTTATTGTTGTTATAATGATTGTTGTTGTTGCTGCTGCTGCTGGTGGTGCTGTTGCTGCCGCTGCACCAGTGATGGTGGTACTTCAATGGCGTACTTCAATGATGGTACTTCAATGCACGATGCTGCCGCTCGACTTGGTCTCTCGACTGGACTCTTGCTCGCGCGCTCCGACCCCCCAGAAACAACGACGTCGGCTCGCAACACAACACAAAACGTCGAAGTCGAAGCTTCTTTCTTGACGATGAAGAGCCGGGCCACCACGAGTCGGCAGCAAGAAGCGCGGTGCTCGTTTCGGGTGCACCTCAGGCACCTCACCACCACCGCCGCACCACCAACGCCACCACCACCACCACCAACACCTCCTCCACCTCCAAACGTGTGTCTAACCGTTCCTCCGTGTCGCCAGCCTTGTCGCCCTCGTCACGTCAAGAGTAGTTAGTTAGCTCGTTCGTTCGCTTCCTGTACTGTAGTAGGCACGTGCTGCACAACCTTTTCGTAACGACACGAACCACAGCCAATACAAAGAACAACAACGACAGAAACAACAACAACAACAACAACAACAGCAACATTAGCAACGACAACAGCAGCGGACGCAGAACAAAAAGAAGAACAAGAACAAGAAACGGTCACAACAACGCCAACAACAAAAGAACAACAATCGAAGTAAATTATTATGACGAAGTCACGCGCAAACAGCCGTATTCGTTTTCGTAACGACCGCTGCCGTAAGCGTGTCGACGGTCATACATCCACACCCACGCTCTCATCATCCATACATACAGACTGAGACACTAAGAGACTAACCGGAGGCTCTCGGTGACGTCGCCGAAACACATAAGCGATCATCGAGAATGAAACGCAATCACCATCATCATCATCATCATCGTCGTCATCATTTCTACTCTGCACACGCTGCTGGAGGACTTCAGCAACAAGAATGAAAACAGCAGCCATAACAACAGCAGTAATAATAATGAAATCAGCCATAACAACAGCAGCATTAAAAGCAACAGCAGCAATAACAACACCAATAGATAAGCACCAAGCAATAATAATAATGGAATCAGCAACAACAGCGATAATAATGGAATCCGCAGCAACAACAACAACAGCAGCAACACGAATGAAATCAGCAACCACAGAAATAATGTGACCAGCAACAAAAACAACAGCAAGAATAATAAAATCAGCAACAACAACAGCAATAATGAAATCAACAACAACAAGAATAATTAAATCAGAAACAACAAGAGCAGCAAAATTTTGATTGAAAACAGTAACAACAACAGTAATCTTACGCAGCTACGCCAACGGCAACAACAACAATGAACGGCAATCCAGTCCATTTGGGGCAATCATATGCATAATGACGACTATGAAACGCTAATCATGGCTGATAAAAAATGACAAGGACATTAACAAAACATGGATAACAACAATAGCAACAACAACAACAACAACAAAAGCTGCAACAACAACGACGCTAGGCAAAAAGGCAATGACAACAACAACAACGCAAACAACGAAACAAACAGATTTCCATTGCTTTTTCTTCTTCTTCTGCTGTTTTTGTGATTACTGAATGAGGAATGATGTCGTCGTCGTGGTTCAACCAAGAAATTGTAACCCGTAGTTGCAGTCAGCGAAGAAGGCGTGGTATGATGATGATGATTGTGATCATCAATGGTGATGATGAGTATTATTATGATTAGTTTGATAATTATGAAGCGGCGATCGATTTGTTTAGTCGAGAATGCTGATAATGCTGATAACTGCCGCCAACAAGGGTCGTCACACATTCACACACGACCTATTCGCAGCGTGACGATGTGAGTAACTGAGTGACTGTGAGTTATAAGATTTATGAGGCAAATATGAGGCACGCTGACTTAATCACCATCGCCAAAATCTCTGGAAAGGGAGCATCGCAAAAGCCGAGCCAAAAACCTTTTCTTTCTGTTTCTGCTGTTGTTGCTTTTGCTTCTGTTGTTGTTGTTGTTGTTGTTGCTTTTGCTTCTGTTGTTGTTGCTGCTGTTGCTGTCAAAGCCAGTTTGTTCCAGTTGTAACAGTACAAGTGTATTAGTACAATCTATAGTCGTATTTCCTTGTAGTTGTTGTTGTTGTTGTTGTTGTTGCTGATCGTTTCTTGTGGTTTGACCATACAGCGAATAATAATAAGAATAAGAATAAAGCGCCCGCTAGATCGTTTGCTAGCCCGCTCGTTGGCTGCCTCGCTGGCTGGCTGGCTGACTGCGAGGCATCAAGACGGGCCTGGCCATACGGACGCCAGCTGTTCGACTGAGCGACTCGATTTACTCTTCCTTCTCCTCCTCCTCCTCATCCTGTTGTTGTTGTTGTTGTTGTTGTTGTTTGGTGGCCGTTGCCGCCGCGTCGCCGTCGTCGCCATCATTGTTTTTCTTCCCTTCATCATCATCATCAGAAAGAAAGTTCGAGGCTGCTCATGACTGCTCGAACGTCGTCGTCACGGACGAATAGAATTATTATTATTATTATTATTATTACTATTATTCTTACTCTTATTATTATTATTATGCTTCTTCTTACTACATCAGTGGCAGGTACAACCAGCCACTTGTACTGATGGTAGGCCGCCCGCCCGCCCAGCGAAACGTTGTTGTTTGTTCATTCACTCATTCCATCCACAAGGGGCCAATGGCAGTTGTGGCCCTGGCACATTGTCGTCGAACTTGCGTTTGTTGTTGTTGTTGTTGCTTTTATTCTTGTACTTATGCTTGTTGGTTTTGGTTCTCAAGTATTAACTTGTTGTTGTTGTTGTTGTTGTTGTTGTTGTTGTTGCTGCTATCGTTGTCGTTGTTAGTCTTGTTATTGTCACGTTATTGTAGTTGTTATTGTTGTTGTTGTTGTTGTTGTTGTGGGTGTTAATGTAGTTATTGTTGTCTCTGTCGTTGCTTTTGCTGTCAATGTTCAAACAACAATCGTCTCATGGTTCAAGATAGCACGTATTATGATGATTATTATTACTGTTGTTCTCATTATTATTCACTAGCAGCAGTATTTTTGGCAACAAAGCACAAATAGGTTGTTGCTGTGTCCTCGTTCTTTTCCGCTCGACGTCGTCGTCTTGGTCCGAAGTGCACAGTGGTGAGAAGATTTGATGCCACAGCGATCCCCCCTCCCCCGTAGTGAACAATCAGTCTCACGAACGCGAGAAAAGCCTTACCTACGTGCGTCAGATGCGATGGACACGTAAGACGCTCGCATTATTGTTGTTGTTATTGTTGCTGACTTTGTTGCTGTTGTTGTTGTTGTTGTTGTTGCTGACTTTGTTGCTGCCTGAACCCGTCCGTTGCGCAGACACCAGACGGCACCCAGAGGCAGACCTTTTTATCGATACGATTACGACGGAAAAATTCGATTCTACGTCGCGACGACTCGTGGTGATGCGACAAACAAAAACTGTAGAAGCCAGGAGGAGAAAAAGAACCGTCACTAGGTCACATACACACACTGAACCACACACCCAGCCAGGCACACCATTAACATGGCAGCGCAGTCGAGTAACTGCGAGAGGTGTTTGTTGTTGTACGATGCGATCGATGATCGTCACAATAATAATATCAAGATCAATCATGATAACAATATGAATAGAGTAGTATTAATACAAATGTAATCGTAATGATGTAGTACTGATGACGATGGTGATGATGATATTAATAATAATAATAATAATAGAATTAAGAATAGTAGTAGTAGTAATAATAATAATACGTAGTAGTACTAGTAATAATAATAATAGTAGTAGTAATGATCAAAATAATCTCTCTCTCTAGATGTTTACTAGGCCGTTCGCGTTCGAGTCACGACCACGATAATAAGGCTAACTAGAACAGCGACGATTACGACGACCACGACGATGACAGGGACAAATGTGGAAAATCGTCTCAATCTCGAGAACACGTAACAACTTAAACACTCGCACACGGCTACGACGAATTCAGACGACAGGGTAAACAGAAATACACTCGTTGGATTTATATAGATCAATTTTTTCTTATTATTATGATGATGATGATGATTATTATTATTATTATTATTATTATTGGTTCATATTATTATTCTAGGCTCTTATTATTATAGATCATACTAACTGCGACCATGAACTCTCAATGACCATGATAACATCAGAAGCAATATCAATCAGCAGAAGTAGGAAAATAGGAACAACAAGTCACCGCTCAAATCAACAGTTCACCTCATACACTTTTGATGAACAACATTAACCATTACCAACCACGACCATTAGGTATTTCGATCGACTATCACACTACGGTTTCGTAGTCATCGTCGTTGTCGCCGTCTCGTATACAATTACTAATTGTTGTTCCACCACAACAACAACAACAATAACAGCAACTATTACTGCAACTGCAACAAGAACAACTACGATAACTCTCACACATCTACAGCAACTTTAACAAGACACAACAATAAATACTGCAGGTTTTGCTGCTGCTGTTGCTGATTGACGCTGGTGGTGCAGCATCGTGACATTCACCACTATTCATTCAATCAATCAATCACCGATTAGGATTTGATGATGATTTCTGCTGGCTTGCTATGCTCTCTGCTCTCTGAACCACTGCTGATCTTGCTGTTATGAAGTTGGGGAGCACAAAACACACACAGACAGACAGACATACAGACAAACAGATCAATAGATGATAGATATCCAACACACATCAATAGGACACCACATTTGCGCCGCTTAGGTTATGCCACGGCCACCGTCGAATCGAATCACCACCACCGCACTAGAAACTTCTGTTCCACCACGTGTGAAACAGTATTCGGTCGCCACCAGCCAGCCACCCGCTACTAAGCAGGAAGCACATAGGTCAATCAACCAATTAATCAACCAATTAATCCGCCAATTAACCAACAACAACTAACTACGAACCAGCACGTAGGCACAGCAACTAACGAACCGCCACGAACCAACAACGACCACCCCCCAACAACTCAACAGCCCAAGCCCCTCTTAACCAGGTAGGCGGCTCGCCAATAACCAACCAACGTACCGACGGGACTACGAACTAACCTGATAGGTAGGTGGTAACCCACTAACCAGATAGGTAGGTGGTAACCCACTAACCAGATAGGTAGGTGGTATTCGACTACTAACCAGGTATGGCAAATCAACTACTATCAACTGCGAACCAGGTACGGCAACAAATCATCTACTAACCAGGTACGGCAAATCAACTACTAACCCGGTGGAGAAACCATGTAGGTAGATAACCAACCAACCAACCGACGACTACTAAATATAATAGGTAGGTAACCAACCAACCGACGACTACTGAATAGGTAGGAAACCAACCACCAGCCGACGACTACTGAATAGGTAGGTAACCAACCACCAGCCGACGACTACTGAATAGGTAGGTAACCAAACAACTAGCCGACAACTAAATAGGTAGGTAACCAACCAACCAGACGACTACTAAATAGGTAGGTAATCAACCAGCCGATCAACCAACTGACCGACCGACCGTCCGTCCCTCCGACAGACACACCGATCGACTACTAACCAGGTAGTAGTAGTAGTAGTAGTATTATTCACACACCCTTTAGCAGGGGGGCTTTAGTAGTAGTAATAGTTAACCAGCCAACAACTACCCGTCGTCTACTAACCAGGTAGGTAGGTAGGTAGGTAGGTAGGTAACCAGCGCTAGCAGCCGTTCCAGTCAGTCCGGCCACCCAGCCAGCCAGCCAGCCAGCCACAGAGACACAGACGACGACGACGACGACGAATAATAAATAATACACACAACGAAACACCGAACAACTAACAACTGACCACCAACACAACTAACTAACTGACCAACACAACTAACTAACTGACCAACACAACTAACTAACTGACCAGCCACCACAACAGCAGCAGAAGCAGTTGCAACGACAACACCTCCACCGCCACAGTCACTCACCACCACTGCTACTACCATAGACAGACAACGAGACGGATGAACGGACAGACCGACAGATAAACAGACAGACAGACAGAGCAATGGTGGCGGCTGCTAGCAAAGATTAGCGGCGGCGGCGGCGGCGGCCGCCGTAGCAGAACAAGCAGAATCAGCGGCGGCGGCGGCGGCAGCTTCGCTCAAGCAAGGGCTGACGGCGACGACAGGCTGTAGTCGCTGCTGCTGCTGCTGTTGCCTCTCTGTATTTGGAGACGAAGAAGGAGGAGAAGTTGAGGAGGAGGAGGAGGAGGAGGAGGGGAAGATTGTGGAGTGAGATGGGAAAGAGAACAAGGACAACGACCGCCGCCGCCAGCCGCCACCGACACCGACACCGCCACCGCCGACGACGACAGCCAAACCGACCCATCATGGCCAGCTGGATCGAAGCAGCTGCAGCTGCAGTAGCAGCAGCAGCAGCAGCAGCGTGGTTCGCAAAGCCACCTCATTAGCACCACGTTGTGATACTATTGTGGCACGAAATTGTAGTTGTTAGGCAGAGGGTGACGCGAAACGGATGTTGGTGCGGGGTTTGCATTCGCATCGCAAACAGGGTGCATTTTAATAGCGAAAATAATGTCTTTAACGATTGTAAAGCGTCTTCCGGTTATGTGATAAGTGTAGCGTCACACCTATATTAAGCATATACCATCGGTCGGTAAATAGTCTATTTTGTTGAATTTACCTGTAAAAGTTCACCGTGTTTAGGCAGATAAATATGACAGTAATAAACGTTATATTTATATATATATATATATATATATATATATATATATATATATATATATATATATATATATATATATATAAATAAAGGGTTTATGAGCATTATCGCTGGAGCTGAGGGAGTGACATGAATTTAGTACAATCGAAGATCGTGAAACTGTAGCGAGTGACGAAATCCGAAATAGTCGGAGAGATTCCTTCCAGGCCTGGTTAGTGACAGCTAATGATAAAAAAATAAATCCCTGGAGACTAGAGACTATTTGAGAATACTCATGTCGGAACGTTTCTAGAACGGCACAATATACTTTATTATGTGCAAAGCTACTGTTTATAATATGCAAATGTTTCATTGCATTCAATATATATATATATATATATATATATATATTGCGCGTAGATGCGAGAAAATTGTTTACCATAAAAGTACGATATCAGTAGTATCTGTACGCTTTTGTATAGATGTATATATATATATACATTTTTGTCTCGTATAGATTGGCTTGGAACTACGTCAGCAGCGTGTCTCAGGCGAACGCCGCGTTCCCGCGTAGGACGTCACGGCGCTTCCTCAGGGAAGCCGCAATATCTCTTGTCTCCGGATGCGAGCTTCATCTACTCGCCGACTCTGTAAAGGTGTTTCGCGGGTCATATTGCCTAGTCATCCAGAGTTTCAAACGCCACCGGTTGGTATTCATGTGGGCAACCTAATAACGCGTATATCGCGAGCTTCCTCGTCTCGGCTAGGTTACCATCGTGGCTTGCCGAGGCCTCCGCAACCGACCATAGAAGCTTCTAGTGAGTCGGTGACTGTGTCGTACTAGACAAGCATCCTGCCCCGACTAATGGAGGTGAGAGTCATCCCATACGGGCGCTTACCATTGTTAGCGGATAGACCCTGGAGCTCTAGAGTGCAGGGGAATCCGCAAGACCGGAGCGCTCGGCCAAAGGTATCTTTAATACCGGCATGATTGGCACACTGTCCGGAACTCATAATACTTGTCAACGGGTTTACCTCATTCGCATTGATGGGGGGAGACAAGTTCATAAGCGAGACCAAAACCTGCCCCAATTCGGGTGGTTTCTTTGTCCAAGAGGGTGCCCCGCAATATAATAGCACCCGCAAGTAAGCTGCGATACACTTCATTGTGCAAGATTGCACTCCAGTCGCGAAAATTATCCGGAACGTCACTGTAAATTGTCTTTACCTCCTCGAACAGTAGGTTACCTTTACTGAGTAATGCCGTTCTTATCGGAGAGCGCGAGTCTCAGATAAGAACTTGTTCTCAGGTCGGAGAAGAGAGGAGACTATCGTTGGCCCAGCAGAAACAAGCAGATCCGAGATCCCCAGGCTCCCTTCGAAATCGGTATATGCACCTTTTTTTCGAGCGGAAGGCGCCAGCGGTAGGTTAAGGAGAGACTCGAGGATGTTAATTCGTGCAGTAAAGGAACGTTAGATCAGCTTTGCGGAGAAGGTGGCGGACCCTGCAAGCTCAAAACGACGATTGAAATAAAAAATGCGCGGTAAGCACACAGCGGGGTGAGGTTTCCAGCGGCGTTCTTTAGCTTGTTCTGTCATTTTTCGAGTGCGCGCCCGAGCCCTTGTAGCCGGAAAGGGGCTTCAAGAAGCTCCAGGTCGTAGTCGACGGTAACTTTACAACGGTAATACATGGTGGTACAACGGTGAAATGACCGTGTTCACATGATTATTGCCTTAACAGCAGCGACACTTGCAAAGCCTCTCTTCGGATAAGGTGTGTTGCTTTTTTTTTCGCACGGCTAGCTAAAGTCACGTATCGGAGAAAGACGGCGGTGTGTAAACGCACTCCGGCTGCTGTACTCGTGTCTGCCTCCTTCTGTGTCCGTGTCTTCCTCCATTCTGTAATCCGTGTATGCTAGCATTGAGAGCAGCCAACCTCAGCTATCTTATTCGTCTTCTTTTTCTGCTTCTCCGAAACGTTTCATTTGCATCAAAACTACGAGAGAATACCCCGTAGAGGGCGGGGGACCCGCAGGACATAGGG
>QVRM01001397.1:157500-165000 GCA_003439945.1 Dermanyssus gallinae
TATGTGGGAGCATAAATGCTCTGCGGTCGATTATATTCCATAAAGTTTGTCCCAGTATTTACTCCTAGAGACCCTGGCTGGACTGCATTGGTAAATGCTCGGCTCTTTAGGTACGATGCTAGAATGCATTATAAATAGGGGGATACGTCCTTGACTACAAGAGCTTTGTTTAGAGCATACCATGAAAGCAAGTTACACGCGTGTTTGATATCAAAGACCATGACCAGACATGCGGGGTGGTGGCACAGACGCTGCTATTTCTAGAAAAACTTTTTGGGCTCGCCCTCAGCCAAGTCCACGTGTGTATGTTTTTTTATAGATAGTCTGTGATAGGGATACTTTTCACTTTTTGGGCTAACCCTGAGCAAACATTTAACGTCCACGGAAGTGCTTTTCGCATTGCTTCATAGACGGACCCCCTTAAATACAAAAGTGCAACGGTGGGGCTCGAACCCGCGCTCCTATGTGTCTCCTCCAATCGAGAGGCGCAGGCAAATGCACCACGCCACCACCCCACGCTGCTAGGCCCTGCAGAAAATGGAAATTACTGTGCTTGTATGCCGGGTTGCTCTTCAACGTATTCCCATTCACTTATCTTTAATGCTCCTATTTAAGCGCCCCTAGTGCAGAATTCGAGAGAGTAGTCATCGTCGTCAACAGCAATTGTTTCGGCCCATTGCGCATAATGCACCGGTGCCCTAGCTGCGTTATAAGTCACAGTATCACAAATCCCCCTTCAAGAAGGAAGGGAACGAATTCCAAAGAATCCCCTTCAGTTGGATGGCCCGACATCGGGCACTACTCTCAAGTCAACAAAATGGTGGCCGTACCTCTCCGGGGAAGGGTATGGAAGCGATTGCTGCATTATATGCCTGTCATTAGAGACTGACTAGCCCTATTTTCACACATAGCTTCCTTTTTGGCCTTTGCCCCTATGGCTTTATATCTAACGCATCTTCTTCCTTATATCAATTCGTCATAAGCATGATTCTACGGGCTGGAGAAAAGTCTTACGACGCTCAATCACAGGCTTGAACGCAAGCTCATGTTACGTAAGATTACCGATCCGGGACACTTCATTCTCAAAAACTCAATTATCTCGCCGGCTGTGTGGCTTGTGGAACGATCTTGTTCATTCATCACCAGAGTTCACTCACATCGATTTTGTCAAAAATCGGCCAAATATAATGAACTATCATGCTGCGATAATGCTCGTCATTCGCGGTGGGGTGAAGAAAAATAAAATCCAATGATTCCTACAGACCATCGTGGTAAAACAGCAGTTTTCTTCTGCATCGTGGATCGTAGTGGCCGTGTAATGCGTTCCTTAATTTAATTAATAGAATTCCCTTTGCATTCCAGAAAATGGTCGCCAAAACCTTCGCCACATTTTTTCCATGCAGAAATGCTGATGCAGTATTTAACGTACTGCACGAAAGCTAATGCTCATCTTTTCAGCCATTTCGCACAGCTTCGATCGGCGGTCCAGTTATTACGATTATCTAGTACAGTTTTATCATATAAAGCTGTTTTACCCGCCCAGAACGAGGTGCATTATCGATTCCTGGGCTACCTTTTAAGCGAGGCAATCCATTTGGTAGTGCTACTGTACGCGGTTACGTTAATTCCGTAAGCTGCACCTAATGTGTCTTTAATTATCGTTGCAGTTAAGCCCTTTAAAGAATGTTTAATCACAGCACGGTACTTGTTCTGCTTCATTGTCACCAGAAGGTCTGACATGTTACAGTTATGACAGTGCTACCACATAATACGCATTTTTACTTCCGAAGAACGTCTCCCTCCAGCGCTGCATGATACTTTTTCAAACTGTGGACTAGGCGATGCTACGAATATTTTGATCCACTTATTATAATGATATTGTAACGAAAATATATTATATTAACTACTAACTATCAAATATATATTAAATTAGTTCTTTGTTTTCTAATTTACTTAATATTTAAATAAAACTAGTTATTAATAATAAAAATAATAGTAATTATAGTATTTGAAATAGTATAAGCCTACTTAAAGTGTAGGTGCCAGATCACTTGTAACAACATATATATATATATATATATATATATATATCCACGTTCAGGCGTACAACGGTGCTATTACGCAACAGGTCAGCATCTGTCCTTCTGTGCGTCTTTATTTGTCTGTCCAATCAGTTCAAATTATGAAAACAAAATTAATAATAACATATATATATATATAATTTTGTTTTCATAAATTGAACTGATTGGACAGACAAATAAAGACGCACAGAGAGACACATGGTGACCTGTTGCGTATTAACGCCGTTGTATGCCTGAACGTGGAACGAGAGCTGCGTCTCGAGAGAGTTTATCGTACTGCGCCATGCTATGCTTAGACTGCTGCCAGCCACAGCTTCCAACGCTGCCTCCACTACACCGATCCTACTACACCACTGGGCTACCATAGAAATCGCTTCTACAGCGTCAGCGACGACATAGAGAGCAACTTGTAGAGGATGAACTCTCATCTTTAGAGCGCATTGCTTTGCGACCCTTCCAGTGTGTTTTTATAGCTTTTTTGTTTTGTTAGCGTGGAAAGCTGGTTGGGCGTGTCAATTGCTTGCGTTTATAATACTAAGATTTTTTGAATAAGGCTTATTATACAGGTATCGCCATTACTAATATACGAAATATTCAATATTTACAACATTGTTTTTAATAGTATTATTGCTTGAGTGTCGATGATTACTTAACATCATCTTTGCGTTGCTTCCCTGTAGTTCGAATGACACCCTTTGTCGGAGGAACGCGGTCAATCTCGGCTCTGCTGTGGCTCCAAAGAGCTTCTTGTTAGGCTTCTTTGTCAGTTTGAGTGCATCCTTGCCCCAAACGCCTGATGGCTAGATACCAAGCGCCCTTACAACGTGGTCTTCAAAAAGATGCGCATATAAGCGCCGTTTGTACATTCCTGGCGGCCGACCACTGTCCCAGTCCCTGCTGGTAGGACCATTCGGTTAACGCCTGTCGTCCTTCTGCAGTACACCAGGCTCCAGTGTAACACAGTAACCGGCTTGTCTGAGAGCGCGCCCGAGTATGCCATGAATGGCGTCGTGGCGGTCTGCGTAAACCCGGCCAGCTTAGTGCAGCTCCCCCGTTCCACCACATTTCTCTCCTTCAGTGATGATCCTAATGACAAGTCTGAGGCTCTTGGCGACAGGACTTTCTATTCGATCAAAGTGCATTGCTCCAACAAATTGTGTGAATAAGCAACTGTTTTCTTGGCCAGTAGTTCGTCAGGATATACATTTTGTTTTCTAAAAAAACGCGATATATATATATATATATTTATATACTTTGAGGAGCGCCTCTGCCAAGCCCTTGTAGAGGCGCTCCTCAAGATAAAAATCCTGGATTATGGTAAGAAGATTCGCAGAAAGTATCTCTGATGCGAAAATAACCGCCACGCATGGCCGAGCAGCCTAAATGGCAAGAAGAGTAGCCAGGTGAAGTAATCTAGAGGACAGTAGTGCGGCCACCCCCCCGGCAAGGGGCAAAGAGGACGACTGGATTTTAGTGGGTGTGAGTTCCAATGTACATAGAGTACAAACGTATATATATATATATATATATATATATATATATATTTATATAGTAAATCTGCAGCGATTTCTACTAATACTAATAATTTGTGTTGTATTTTTTTCGTTAATGAGTCGTGATATTTATGTTCGAATCTTTCGATCGTTTTAAATTCCTTTACGTAGTCGATGTAGGGGTTAAACGAATGCAAACAAATGTCCCTGGTTAAGATACTATCATCGAGCAACCAAAGGCGAACCCCCGAGGACAGGCGAGCTTGGCGGTTGTGGACAACGATAATGCAAAATAAGGCTAGCCCGCTTGTCATCTAAGTTTGTTGGAGAGATGTACATCGAGCGTCTACTAGCGGATACAATACTTTTGGTGATCGACCAACGAACAAAGCCCTTACGGTGTGCACTGCCATCTCTGCTCTGCTCTCCGTGCCGCAGCGTGGTTGCATCCGAGCAACCAAATTGATGATGATTGGCACGCCAACAGAGCATCACTTAAAATCCAAATAACATAAGTTCTAACATATTTGACAGGACAATGCGGCCTTGGCTTGGGGAACCCTCCAGAAATGGCTGGTTCCTACACTGGACCTCCCGTAATGGTGCACACGTTCACAAGGACCCAAATGTCATGTTCCGACCGTGAATGATTGATTACATTAAAAGAAAAGAAAATAATATATATATATATATACATATATATATATATATATATATATATATATATATACATATATATATATATACAATATATATATATATATATAACTGTTACGTGATATCTGTATATTGCTTTAGTTAGTTTTCTTTGCCTAAGTGCTATTTTGGCGTGGTATACCACCATAAACATTTCGACGGCAAACGCAGGGCAAAACTGTCTCTTTCAATCTAGTCACGACCATTCTGCTATGATATTATTGTTATTGCTGTAAGTGTTGCTGCTGCTGCTGCAACGTAACAAGAAACCACCACCAGACGCCTGGCTGGTTAAGACCGTTCAATGAGCTTGTTGTTGTTGTCGTTGAGCTCGAAGGTGAAGGCTGTTGTCGTCGCTTTCGTTGTGCATTACGACATACAGAGGTAGGGAGTGCAAGAAGAAGCGAGACAGAGAGCAGATATAGAGTGTGCGAGCCATTAAAGCCACGCGCAGAGAAGACCGCGCAGAAGTATCCGAGTTTGCGCAAGCTAATTCATTCAACGGGCCGGTGGCGTGGTGGTGGCTTAAGTCTGCGCCTACTCGCAACCGGAGGAGGAGACACATAGCAGGTGCGCGGGTTCGAGCCCCACCGTTGCACCGCTTTGTATTTATGGGGGTAGTCCGTCTATGAAGCAATCTGTGAAAAACAGTTCCGTGGACGTTAAATCTTGGCTGAGGGCTAGCCCGAAAACTTTAATTCATTCAAAGACGTATCAGCGCATGTCCGTCTCCTCGCCCCCCCCCCCTCTCTCTATCTTTTGAGCTCTGTCTTTCTTTCTCTTTCTTAGTGGTCAGCGGCAATTGTGCGATCTTGTTTGTGTTTTATTTTATTCGACGCTACGCTGCGTTCTGCGGTCACACTGGCGGTCCTGCGGCTTAGACGACGGCCGCCTGAGAGATTTATGAATTGGCCATGGTAATCGACTCTACCGCCGTAGCACGCTCTATTCGGCGCACTACTAGAACTTCCCTCCCTTCCTCCCTCCCTGAATCGACGCCGTTACGACGACCTTGACTCTACACGAGGAAGGGGCGTGCCGATGGATGATCGCCGTGACGGGCCCCTGCGTCGCAATCGCACGTAACTGAGTGTGAGAGCGTGGCCCAAGAGTGGCCCGCCACGTCACGCTGCAGGCGTGAGCTGTGACCGATTTCAACCTCGGCGCCTCGCTCTCTCGAAGTGAGGAGACATTCGCGGGCGCTAGCAAAACGACCGCGTCCACTTGCATGTATGTATATGGAAGCTCATTATGTAAGCTGTTCTCACACTAAAGGCCACCGTGACTTTACTGTGAAACCAGCGTTTTACCACTTTATGTCTCTTTCTCTCTCTATAGTATGCATATATATATATACATACTTTATCTCTCTTTCTCTCTCTATAGTATGCATATATATATATATATATATATATATATATATAATATACATATACTTCATATATAGAGAGATAAAGTGGTAGAATGTATGACGCATACTGGTGCATACCGTCGTTGTTTAAGCCAGAGTAGTGTGGGGCTAACATACCCACTTAAATTCAGTCGTCCTCGAAAGACGACAGTTCGTATATCTCGTAGTCGTATGCGTCTTTCGCCGGCCAGGGTTAGTCCACGACTTTTTCGGTAGCCGGCTCATTTCACCGACGACCCAACTACCGCCGTTGCGTTGCTTTGTTGGATCAAAATTTAGAGATTTTGATTTTATTGAGATTCTCTGCCCAAGGAACTCGTTCGGTCTTTTATTCTGCGTAGTATTGCTCATTTGCTGGCGCCGACGCGACTAACCGATTCTTCACGCCATGAGACCTCCAGGCCCTAATTTTGCAAAAGCAAACAGTGTGAAGTTGTACTCGTGCCCAACATTTGACTAGTTACGACATGCTATCTATCTATACATATGCGGAAGAAAAATCAGTATGACCAACGGGGCTGCTATTTTTTATTTTCCAAATGAAGTTCCTTCAGTCGAAGATACGCCACCGGTGAAAAGGCGTCGTTCGAATGTATGACCGTTTCAACACTATCGAGTACAATTCGTTTCTTGAACAGGGGACAGTCCAGAGTAAAGCTTTCAAACTCTCCACCCTCGCCGCAGACATTAAGGCCGAATTTCTCTTTCAGCTTGAGCATTTCCGGCAGGATCTCGGCGAGGCTCAGGCCCAAATGGCGCGGAAGTAGGCCCATAGCGGCCGTCTTGATAATGATCGCCTGCAAGCCCGAGTCCACCATCTCCTTGAGAAGGGCGGCCTGCTCTCGATGCCACAGGTAGGACAACATTTGCAGGCCCAATCGTTGGCAGACATTTTCGCAGCGGATGCGCTGGTAGTCGGAGAAAATGGCCCCGACCGAGATGGCGTCGAACGGCACCTTTTCACGTACGCCGCTCAGCAAGCGAAAGAGATCTTCGACCTCGTCGCCTTCGCACGGCGTGTAGTCCAGTCGCGTATCGACCGCTGTGCCCGTAATCTTCTCCTGAAACAACGGAAGATCCATCGCTTCGGCGTAGACGTGCAGCACATTCGTTCCGACCGTTTGATACATGTAGCTACAATTCGTACGCATGCAACACACGCAGAGCCAGCACACAAGAATCCGGCACAGAACAGTTGCGGCACGTACAGAAGCGGATTGTGATTGATTTGATTTGTAGTTCTCGCGTTCAAGCACGGCACGCAGCAACAAACAGCTAATACGTATTGAGGAGTATCGGTTGGATAATGCCTGTCTCGTTACCTCCGCTAAAGCATCACGCTACAGCTAGAATGGCACAGCCCTAGCCTAAGTGCTGAGTCTAATGTGTGCTTAGAGTGCATTCTCGTTGAAGCACGTAAAATGAAACCCTTGGTTGTATTGTCATCGAGAAGCAGCCATAAGGAAGGCTGAAGCGCACTCTACGCCATAATGGCTTCCACGAATAACGTCGACATTGATAGCGCTGTCAATGTCGAATGATGTTAAATTATATTCAAAATTAAAGTTGACCTCGGTTATAAATCTCTATGATATAGTATAGCAGTCTCTATGAAATAGTATACATAACAACACACCTCAGATGTGTTGTTATGTATACTATTAAATACACACATGCGCAACATATATATATATATATATATATATATATATATATATATAATTGTATCGGTGGGAAAAGTGGGGCAGAAAAATGCCGATTTCAACGCCTGGAGCTAGCCTCTATCATAGTACGATATACACGAACTCCAAATTTGATT
>QVRM01001397.1:167500-338367 GCA_003439945.1 Dermanyssus gallinae
ACATCGTAAACATTCTAAACCATTCTACTATGTATATCTGTCAGAGAGTGGAGCTCATTGAGCTATACTATGAACATTTGCTTAGTTGAAAAATAGATTTGTGGGTGCGTGATCTCTCAGAAGGCGGACGTTCAGTGGCCATCTGGTTCGTGCGACCTGACACCCCAGTTTTTTTTTCTGTGGGGTTTTGTGAAGAGCAAGACTACGTGTTCACCAGTAAGCCCGCTACCATTGAAACTGAGCTGAAGGAAACTATTCGGCGGGTGATTTCGAAAATAACGCTTAAGTTATGCCAAAATGTCATCAAAAATGGTTTATCTCGTATAGAAAGTGCCGAAAAGCTGCCTTTGGTAGCCATCTTCCTGGCATCATCTTTTAGACATAACGGCAAAGAATTTTCTAATAAAACACGAAATCTGACCGTACCTAGTCCACTTAGTCATTTATGTCAAACTGTTTCAAACCCTCAAGTAACTTTTGCCGCAGCTATAAATGCATAAAACCCGAAAATAATATCTCGACAAATCAGATAGAGAATAAGTGGGTCACGTACCGACAGGTGGCCTTGTGGTGTTAATAATTTAATCGTTGTATAAAAACCGTACGTATTTAATTCGCTATAAGATAGGTAAGCCTGTACTGAATACGATTGTACTGAAACGTTTTTAAACTCTACTGCGCGTATTCAATTTTGTTTGTGCAATCCCTTTCATTATCCTTCGTTGTCTCACTTTGTTCTTTTCTTTCGTGCGTATAGATTGGCTGTTTAGAAGCACTAGAAAGCATTGATATTGGCGGGCCGCGTTATAGTCATAGTAACGGCGATGTTCCCAATTATTATTATTATTATTGTTAGTATTATTATTATTTAGCTAATGCATTGTTTTGTCGATTGATAGGTTCGTTCGTCGATGCAGAATGTCAGGTGTACCGTGTGCTGAGTGTTGCTGAACGTTTACGTTCATCTCAACGTCTTCGCTCCAAAGCTAGCTTGCTTGCCGTGTTTCGACGGACGAGCGAGCTGTCCTCGGCGTCTACATAGTGGATTTCTCGGGGGGTCGGCGGCGAACCCGGGGGCGTCGACTGGAACCTGGCGGCCAACTAGCCGGTTATTGTTGCTGTCTGTTCTGTCCACGATCAAGATGCTGAGTCCGTTAGAAAGCGGGTCATCACCGAGAGTTGGTGGAGCCGGTGGGACCGTCGTTCCCGCCAGCAGCGGTGGGACCACGGCCGGAACAGAAGCATGCCCGCTCCCGGCCCCGCTTAGGGGCGTCGCAGCCGAGGACTACCTGATAAGCCGGTCGAGCTGTGCCGATCCGTACGAGTCGGAGGCGTGGCTGCTCACCGCCAAGACGCTGTTTCCCACCAGCTTCTCGGTGCAGTTTGCCATCTACGCGATGTACAAGGAGGGCCAACGGTACGCCGAGGCCGCCAATCAGCTCACCGACATGATGGTGTCGTTCGGGAGAGAACCCGCTCTCTGGCCAGAGATGCGACTCGTGGCCACCGCAGCTTCGGCAGGTACGTTATCCCCAAAAAAAAAAATATATATATACAGAAAAATGTTTACGAAATTACGTATATATATATATATATATATATATATATATATATATATATATATTTTTACGTGCGAACCTGTACACCGAAAATGTTTTACAAAGTCAATTATATATATATATATATATATATAGAAAAGGGAGCGAGAGAGTTTCAATTGATGATCCATACGAGTTTCGATTACAAACATGAGTATGCATCCAGCCAGGTCGTTTTGATATGTTGCAGTGATATGCTTGCTTCAAGCTCGTAAGATAAACAAACTGCCAACAAATAAGTTACTCCACGTGCGCCGGAAAATGTGTATTGTTATGATGCAAACGTGTCTTTAACTAAATATAGTGTTAATAATCATAATGCTAATTTTTCTTATGTTGACGACTAGGTGTTCCTCCTCAGGAATCGGCCAGCGTAGATGGCGCGACCCAGCCGGCGACTGCCGCTCCGGCAGTGGTCGATTCACCAAGCACTTCAGCGATTTTCGCCAAGCTCACCCCGCAGTCACAGTATGCGCTTTTGCTGGCCGTTTGTGGTCGAGCCACCGACGTCGCCGATCGCTGCAGATGTACCATCATGCTTCTGCGCCAGTTTCCCGACAGCATCACCGAGCACGGGGCGCCACTCATCGAGGAACTGCTGGCCGCCCAGCGAGGTGGAGGAGCGCAGATTGCGTCCGTAACGTCTGCCCAGCTGAGGAAGCTTCTCGTGTGCGATGTTCTGCCATTGGTCTTGCCCAGATTGCAACTCCCCGCCCCGCTAGTCATTGAGCTTCTCGATCACGCGATTGTGTTCTACGTGCGTTCCATGCGCTCGGTTAACGCTCCTCACGCTAAGACTAAGCCACCGCCGCCGCCACCACCACTAGCAGCAGCAGCAGCCACATCTGCAAGCGTGCCTGAGGAGCCCAAAGAGCTATGGGCACGGCTGTTCGAGCTGACGCGACTCGTCGCCTCAAAGCTCAAGTGGACTCTGGGCGACCTTCTTGCGACTTCGTCAGGCCTGTCCGAGCACCAGCTGACGCGGCTCAAAGCGGAGGCGTTGCTGTCGCACATCGGCGACGTGGTCGATCTGTCCAAATCGAGGAGCTCGGCATCAAAGCTCGGCCCCGACGACCGTACGCAGAAGTTCTACGTGACATTGGTGCTATTTTTGCAGTCGTTGTACTTCTACGGCCGCTACACGAGCGCATCGGCTGAAAGCGGCGTTGACGGCGCTGTGACGCCCGGCGTCGTGCTCGTCGACTTCCGCGAGCCCGTGGTGCAGCCGCCCAAAAAGAAGAAATTCGAAAAGCCACCGGGTCATTTGTCGGCTAGCCGGCAGCTTCCTTCGGACGTCGCCCAGTCGCTCATCACGCACTTTCAGATCGCGGTGCGGTGCTGGTCCACGTTGGCCACCAGCTACAAGTCGGAGTTCGAACGAATGTCCGGCGCTATCGGTTTGGCCGAACTCTGGGCCACGTTCCTGAACTCGTTCTTCATCGACGCAGCTGTCTATCAGCACCATCTTGACGAGGCGCTTCAGCTCGGCTGTAAGCTGCTCGGTGAGTTGGCGACCAGCGCGGACTGGACGGCCAGGGTCAAGGCCAATCTGCAAATGGCCAGCTGCCTGTTTGCTACGGGAGACCGAGAGACCGCGTTTACCCGGCTAACGGAAACGCTAACACTGCTGGCGTCGAGGTCGCCTGCCGCCGCCGCCGCCGCCGTTCGGCCCGAAGTCGGCGACACTGACCGACGTAACAGTGATGGCGGCCTGGCGCCCAATCTGGCCCTCGGATCCGACGCAGGCCAACCGCTGTCCCAGCAGCAGCAACAGCAACAACAGCAGCAGCAGCTCTGCTTTGTCGTGTGCTCACGCAACGAGGTTCTCCGCTTTTTCGTACGGATCCTGATGACGGTGTTGAAGGAACGTCTAGCGACAGACCAGCGTGACGATTTCGCGCTCGGCTGTCTGGTCGTGCTGTGCCAGGCGGAGTGGCCGGCGCACGAGGCGCAGCTTCAACAGCTCATCGCGACGATACGCCGCGCGAAAGTGTTCAGCTACCCGCTGTTCATGACCTACGTTGTGGTGCCCGACATCCTCGAGGAGTTTGCCTACCTGGCGTCCGACCAGCAACAGGAGCTACAGCTGGATCTGTTGCCGGCCGCGCAGGGTACAGGCGCCCGATCGAGGACGGTCACTCGCGGCGTCAACAAGGGCGCCAAGGAAGAGTTGAGAGCGGCCATGGAGAAGCAGATGAGTCGCGCCAACGAAGACGTCACTCAGCTCATCGTCAACTTCCTGCTGAACGAACGACATGTTCTCTCGCCCAAGAGGTGACCGTGACCGGCTGCGGTCAGGGACGGTTTATAGGAGCAGTCTTTTGTCTGTCTGTCGACTTGGCTGGACTATGTACACTACACAGCAGCATCAAACTGTGTGTTGCCAGTTGTAGATGTCGAACCCAACCATTGGCTGTTTCAACTAAGTTATGTACATATATGGCGTTTCAATGTAGCTGTCAAATTCTGTCGAAATGTAAATAAGTAGGCGCGTTTAAAATATATATATATATATATGTGTGTGTGTGAAAACAAAATGAATTATAAAACATTATGCTGAAACAAGGAATCTTCATTATTACAGCTTTGATAAGGAAGGTACTATAAGCAGGTATGTTTTTTAAATAATTTGTATTGACTTACATTTATTTATAAGTACGTAGGCCCTGTCGTATGTATATATATATATATATATATATATATATATATATATATATATATATATATATATATATATATATATATATATATAATTACTTGTCTGAAAAACGTCTGAAGTCAAGTTCTTATCGTAGTGTGTCTAGCATGACATTTTTTGTTTCTCTAGACTCGGTTTCTATCAAACTAAATGAACAGAAGTTTGTATTGAGCTGTCATCGTTATCCTATTTAAAAAGAGTTAAACAAAGGTTGTTAGTCTGTCTCAGTTTTAAGTTATGCAAAGTGATAGGTCCGTCGTGCTTAGTATGAGTGCTCCTTAACGAATTCTGAGTGTTGACTAGCTCTGAGCACCTCCTTCCGTCTTGTAGGTGATGTAAGAAAAGCTTTGCGTCGATCCAAGTATGTTTGCTAAAGTTCTCCATGAAAGAAACAACATCTCGAATTGAGCAACCGTTACAATTGTACTACTTGGTTCTATGCCCAAAGCTGAAAGCTGTGACATCGAATATTATTGCATGATATGTATCATACAACTTTTAATGTACTATTAATAGTATATCATATATGTATAGTAATATTGACATCATTATTATTAACATTACTACTATATGATTATTACATTCCTGCTGTTCTTAAGGAGCACTGCTACATTTTTGTTCAAACGAGCCTTGTCTGAGGGACGTGATCGCTATTATTGTATGGCATTTTCACACATAGTTTAAACAACAATATGGTTAGACTCGTATAAGGTTAATACGAACGTCTGTGAAGTGATATTTGGTTTTAGCCTTCCTGACCCATAATGACGCTGCGGAGCGTCGCTCCAGCGTTTCATGTATCGCTTTGTCGCGAAGTGGCAGAATGACGAATCTCACCAGTTCATGCACACGTGTCACCAGGCTGTAAAATGGTAAAACATCGGATGACAGGTAACCATATCGGGGGAATCCGCTGCCGTGTTGTCGGTTGAAAGGTGATTCTCTGTATGATGACCGGGCCGTGATCGCGCCGCACGGAGACGCCTAAGGGTGGGTAATGGATGACATTCGACTAAAAGACATGCCGTCATATAGTAAAATGTAGTATCAAATAATTTTCAGAAGTGCATTAGCCATTTATGCGGTCATTATTCTGCTTGTTGGATGGTAGAAGAAACTCGTACTTGTCATTCGACGTTATAGGAAGTTTTGAGCACATAAATATATATATATATATATATATATATATATATATATATAGATGTCGACCGACACAACCCGTCGGCAAATTTAGTTGAAGTAAAAGCTACCGCAGCAACGATACTCCTAGGATATCTCACAGATATCGACATAAAAAACGGCTATGAACAGTTTTCTTTATAAAGATGCACCACGATTCACGTTGCAGAATTATAAGGGCACAAAGTTATTTCTGACTTCATGAAGTGGACTCTATACCTCACACGCCTTCCAACTGCGTCGGCATTTATGCCTAAAAGGCAGTTGCCATAGAAGTGGTTAATTGCGTCTGAAAATATTGCGGAACACTAATGATAGTTAACGGTAGTGTTTTGTAATCACCTGAACACGATATATCAAGCATTTCCAAAGCAAAGGGAGATGATACATTAAGCATTTGTATGTACATACCATGGTGATTAAATAGAAGAGGTAGATGTATTTGACCATGTTGTCAATTTCTAAAGTTGAAATCCTCTGTCCAGGAAATTTGCCCGATTTTTTATTTTCCGAGATGTTACTTGGCTCAGCGCAAATGCGTTTAAGCGATCCTTCTGTCATGGGGCTTCTCAAATCATGACAATGAATAATGTGCCATAGCATCAACCGGTCTTTTGCATCGGCATTGATGGGGCGCTACCAATGTTGCGCCCAGTCGAAAGCCGATACAAATCCTCATTGTAATAACGTCGGACAGTGTACCTATTAAAGCAATTAGAGAAGTTTGTAGCCAAGCCCCCGCGGCCTGGTTGCTTGCACTATAATAAAAAAAAAATATATATATATATATGAGCCGAGTCTGCTGTGCCCGATCCCTCCGCTAAATAGTCAATATAAAAGCATTACAGAAGTCCGCAGCATTGTAAGGTTAGGCGACTATAATTGTGTTTCCGTTGATTTAAATATAATAAAAGCACTCCTTGCATAATTGTCCCGGTGCTTGCCAAAAAATAGTCGTGAAATAAGTAGTAATATACCCAGCCGTCTCGTTTTAGCCGCATAGAGCGTACATAATTTTGCTTGAGAGGCGAACTCGCCCAAAGTTGATGCGGAGATTACACTAGAAAATGTGGTTGTTCTATTTTCGGGTGCGTTGATATTGGTATATTATATAGTTTCGTAGCGTCATCCTTGGTATAATTAACTTGTTAAAACTTTTTGGAATTGTATACATTATATAAATTAAAATAAAATGTATATATATATATATATATACAGATATATATATATATATATATATATATATATATATATATATATATATATATCTGTATATATATATATATATATATATATATATATATATATATATATATATATATATATATATATATAACTCATTCGACAAGGCGCCAGATTCATCATTCTGCATATGCGTCCTCTAATATAAACATACTTAATGGCTACAATCCCAGCGATGTAGTAATTCTATATTTGCAGAGTGACTGTACGTTTGCTATCCAGTTAGACATTCGAAGACTCATGCATCTCTGGTCAGAGAGCTGCCGCCGATGGGCGCCATCATTTTATTACCGGTCGGGTCGATTTTTCGTTTGGCCCGCAGTTGAGTTTTCGAAAGATACTCAACTGCAGCAGTTTCGGCGTACAGATCCCCGGAAGAAGACATCATCATTTAGCTACGTATATTATCTGTACGTTTAATCTGGTGTCTCATCAGCTGTGCAGTTAATGTTTGCGGTGTACCAGCTAACATTTGCTGTGTCCTAGATTGCGTAGCAACAACGTAATGTTGACATGATACCTGATTGTTCTTCTTTGAGGCATCTGAACACAGAGCGGCAGTATGCACCCGTTATCCTGGTCGGCATTTATCTTATCCCGCATCACGAGCGTCCTTGTCAGCTTGGTGGCGCGCAACCCCTTTCTCGGTTGATGAAATATAGAGTTATATAGGGCGTATGAAAACGTATATCTCAGATAGTACGAAATAGGTTGCATGAGTTTGCACTGCAATATTGCAAGTATTGCGAGTACACCACGACGCGCCCCCTAGGTACTTAAATGATTCAGGATTTTTCTCCATTCAGGCATGTTCGGTTACAGAGTCAGTATTTCGACCGTAGCTTCGTTCTTGATACCTTTCCACGTCGATTACTTCCTTTTTGATAACCTGATATCGATATGAGACACTATCGGGCGTTCTCCTTTGTTCGCCGTGATATACCGTTACACTTAAGGGTTAACGAAGGTGAACGCCGTGGCCGAGAGTGATGAGATTTTCGAAGTTAAAGTTGACCAGGATAATCTTCTACAAATGCGTTGAAACAGGACAACAGCGGCTTTACGCCGACCGTGAACGTCCTGATAAAGCTCTACTGGAACTGGTATATATATATATATATTGCGTAGATTACCACTTGATGAATTGAACTGGGAATTATCTGACTGAAAAATATATCTTTTTGTGTAAGAGTAAGTGACATTTATAGTGGATGCGCTCCTTCTTCCTCTAGGGTACCAATTGTATATATTATTTTATGTTCACCCTAGCACCGATGAGAAACTCGTGCAACATTACAGAGTGCTATCGACGAGGTATCACAATGATGTAAAAACAATAATATGATTATATCTGTATCAATCCATTGTAAACTCAATCTGAGACCTTGGCGTAACCACTTAATTAGGTTTTAATATACTAATAACCAGCACTATCCGGTGTGTCACACCTCTATGCAGCACCATGTCCCGACGCTTTGCCATAAAGAGACGAGGATTTTTAAACCCATTTATATCGTGGTTTAGGTGTACTAAACTTTGCATATTGTTGCAAAGCATGGCGACTATATCTAAAAGAGCATATCGAGGCTATTGAGGAGTTTCAGTCTAAATTTTGTGTTGTAACGTCAAAAGCAATATCGTAGTCGTGTAAAAAAAACAGAGTTGCATGAAAATTCTTATCTTAGAATGTACAGACGAATTGGGACAACAAATCGCGCTATTATATTAATATTCGCCCAACTAATCCCAGAAGCGCTCGATAATTCCTGTCGAAACTACAAAGACAGAGAAAGAGAGAGAGAGTCCATAATATGTTATGGCGCATGCAACAAATGCTTAGAGCATCATGCATTTGCTTGAATTGAAGAAACGTTACATTGCATATTCTGCGAATTTTTGTATATTCTTTACTGCTGTGACTCGGCCTCCCCTTTGACTAAGCCAAGGTGCACTTGACTAAACTAGCCCTTTCTGTGGTGGCTCGCGGCGTTACGTAAGTAGACTGTTTAAACAGACTCCTATAGGGTTAGTAAGCGTCGGAAATACGTCCATCGGCTACCCGCACGAATTCCGCCGGTTGGTACTGAAACGTTAGGACGAGCCGGGCCCCATCACCGGGACGCTGATTAAGCAACTTGGAAGAGCACTTATCCGCTTCCCAGGAAGAGATCTCGGGACAATTTACGACAGAGGCTCTCGCTCGATGTCCAACAGTGCAGCCTGACTGCGGCAGCTTTAGGCACCCTGCTGAGCTGGAACGAGTCCGGGTCCATTCGAGGGTCCTGACGCGTAAGTGTGTACAAGTTTGCAGGGTATATATATATATATATATATATATATATTGTGCGTCTACTACGTTTTATAACGGCTACGATAAAGTTGCGTAAGTATTGTTGAACGCATCTGAATGTATGGAACCGAGTCAAAGCACAATCATTGGATTTTGTGAACTGAAAATATGGGCAAATAACGCGACTAGTCCAAAACAAACGCATTTGTTTGCATACAAATATTGCGTCACAGTTTCCCGGCCGAATTCACGACGGGGACGTTTGACGTACCTCTTCTACACTCACTTAAGCAAACAAGCTTCGGGATCTAGAGCTGTGTACGTCGTTAGCCGGTGTCGCTTGATAGCCGCACACATATAGTCCCTTCTATTATATATATATATATATATATATATATATATAATCTTAGCAGGTTTCACACAAGTGTATAGACGCTTTACCATAAAACGGTAGAGCCTAGCGGTAAGCGGTCTAGTCCTTTATATCTTCTTTTCAGGCTGTAGCCAATAGGCAACTAGCAGAGGAGAAGGGGGGAGAGCGGCTACAACACAAGGAGATACTACAACAAAAAACAATTCGCCCAGGCGTTAACTATTTAACCAGCATCGAGGCGGCCCGCATGACGACACGTCATGACGCGTTTTAATGACGCAGCTGTCTTTCTGCGTCACGCTTTTTGTACGCTGGAGAAAAATGACGCTGGAGTATCGCTACTAGTTACAGCGCGCTCACTGACAGTGGCAACAGAACGGCCGTAGCTTAGGCACGCACGAGGGAATCCCATTGATTGCCACCGGGGACTTCAACTCTTTTACAGTACTGCATGGGGTACTTGTAACCCTTCGGAAAAAGGTCAGATTTTACTGCAATGGATGGCAGGGCGTATGGCTGTCAACGGCGAGGAGGTTCCGACGTTCTCATGGGCAGGGAGGGACTTTGTTTGAGCCGAAACTTGTTTGCCTCTTACTAAGACTTAAACAGAGGTTTTTCTTAACGATGAACGTCTGCCAGCGTCTAGTGGCACCTTATGTGTGACTCCATGAAAGCCTTAACCAACTTGGCGGCCATCAATCCAAGTTTCGTCAGAAGATTTTTCGTCGCGACTTCAGCGAACCCACCTATCTTGATTTGTTGGTACAAGATTACTACTATTCGTAGTAAGACATCACTTTCATCTCTTCACCATATTAGCAATTACGCCAGACCAGTGCGTCCTCGTACTAGGTCTAGAGCAAAAATATTTTTTAAGAAGGCTCCACGAGCTTGGCATCAACGTAAGGCATATCTTCAATCAAGCAGCGAGGGCCAGACATGCTGAAATGCCTAGAGTCCTTCCCCAAACAGTCCTTGCGACAGCATGGCCGAGGCCTACATTAGATGGGGTCACTCCATCCTCCACTTACATCTTGTTGCCGTCTACATCTTGTGCCATGCTAAAGTCGGCGTCCCTCGATCGAAGGCGTTGGTAGGCGCATCATCATGCGTGGCGACCGCTTTTGGGCTCTTAACCGGCAAATTTAGTCACGTTTATTCGACGCGAGGGATGCGGTGGATTAAGGAAGATCCGGTCCGATTGTTAGTGTACTCGGACCTGGTACAAATCTTATGATGTGGTCATATAGATACATACCGAAATCTCAAACTAAGGATCCGTTGTACGCTCGAAGCATACTTGCGAAACTGAGAAGGTAGACTGCTACCCATATATGTATATCGGCGTCGCGGCTCTTCCGAGAATTGACAGGCAATTACAATGTCAGCAAAGGCGCACAGAACATTGACCGCTTGCATATCATATAACATGCATGCATCGTTTAGTAAATTATATCTATTCGTAAATTGTAATTGTTTTCATACACTGGCCATATAAATAACCAAAACAGTGTCTGGTAGTGGTGTACAGTATCCATAACCAGCTGAGGCCCCAAACACACACACATATATATATATATATATATATATATATATATATTTGCCCAGTCATCTTGATGAGTTATGCGACAAGGCAAGAGATATCTATCTATTTATCTGATGATGATAGCAGACGAGGTAAGAAGATATCTACCTAGCATAGTACCTACAACCGCTACCCTGTTTGCCCTGCGCCGCCAACGTTCTACTTTGAAGGCAGCGTTAGTTTTTTAATTCCGTTAATTAGGTTTAATTCCAGATCATCCTTCGTCCCTACGGGCTTGGAAGCGCCATGAGGCATATGCTCAATACTCCGAGGGCCAGAGAGATTGAGGGTTTCCCAACAGTCATTGTGGCAGCATGATCACTGGCTCTAAGGCAAGATATCTTTATTATCTTTTCTTAGTCAGGAACGCTCAAACCAAATTCGACCAACAACAGGGATCAAACCGGCGGTTCCCAGTACTGTTCATTCATGTATGTTAGCTAATAATAATAATAATCATAATTTTATTGGATAATAATTTACCGCTGGCGAAGAAAGACCTGATGGGGTGACCATTGCATTATGGTCACATGGAAAGTCCCTAGCTTGGGATGCAACGGTTTCGTGCACAACCGCGGCTTTTTATTTACACCACAGCTCTGTTGAGCCGGGGTGGGTAGCAAAGCACGCAGACGCCAGAAAACGGTTTAAATATGCTGGACTGGAAACAAGATATATTTTTGTGCCTATCGCCATGGAGACACTAGGACCAATCAGCAAGGGAACCGAAGCATTTCTCAAAGATTTGAGTAAGCGAATTCAGGTCACGAACGACCGAAGAGAGGGTCAATTCTTGAGGCAAGCGTTGTCCTTGGCCGTTTGCAGAGGAAACGCGGCATCTATTTTAGGCGCCATGGAGTGAACTAATTATTTAAAAAACTTTGCAATAATACGTTCACACCTCTCAACTGTAACATCGTTTAACATGTAATAATAATAATAATAATAAGAATGCTGGCTCGACTTCCACTATCAACGGCGACAATAAACAAATTTTTATGACAATACTTGATTTAACGATTTGTATCAATTGTCAGTTTTTTTTAATACAGACTTGGACATCTAAATGTGTGTGTCTCGCAACTATATTTTCTAAAAGTATCCTCCCCCTGAGTGAATCTGTGTCTAGCAGTGCGTGCACATAGCTATTCTTCGTCTAGGTAAGCTACCACTCGGCAAAGAATTTAGCGTAAACCCACCTGTATTATTATATGATAAAGCAAGTCTGGTAAAATAGATGACATATGGCCTTCTTGCATGTATGCATAGCTCGAAAATGTGAGCGAGGTTGTTGCCGGAAAACTTAACTAACCAACTTCAAATAAGTTAACACATCATTGCATGCGCCCATTTTGCCGCCCGCCAAATACCATGGCCTTTAGAGTTGCTTCGGATTGCTGGCTCATTAGGTTATGGTAGTCACGCTTTGAGGAATACAACGCTTGAATTGAACAAGAGGCGTAAGCTTGCAGAAAAACACGCCTCACTTCACCGGAGAAACCGGTCTTTGGCGGACGCCTTTAAGTGATCATTTCTCTGGTGCAAATCATAGAACGCAGTGGTAGATCTCGTTGTTTGTTCTCATTCCTCGTTCAGGAACGAAACACTCCATGTCCTCACCATCAGGCTCATGGATCTCAAGTGTTCGTTATCGATGCCCGCACCGAATACTTAGCGAATATTCTCATTCGATCTCTATCTTTTCGATTTCTATTTGGTTGCCTGCACTTTTCCCGTTTCGATTCGCATGCTTTTATTTTGTAAATAACTCAACCATCTGATTGAATTATGTTTTTTTATTGAATTATTTTTATATTTAATTAAACCTATATTTAAGCTTATAATTAATTGAATAAATTGCAAATATATTAATACAAATACAAGACTTTCTCGTACCAGCTATCTAATTCCAAGCTTTTCTGCCTCCCACCCGGCCCCGCTCCCTTCCCGGCAATGTTAACCATAGGCTGTGTCAATTCCGACTTGTTTTTCTGTCTGTCTGTCTGTCTATTTAGATGGATAGACTTCTTGTAAAAGTATTGTTTAATTATTGTTAATATCTATTCTTCTCTCTTTCTTGCTTGTTGCCGTTGTCGTCTTTGTCGTTTTGTTGTTGTCGTCCGATACGTTTCGTTATTTCCCTTCATTCATTCACATGTATATATTAAATTCCTAAATAAATATCATTTGGACAGACAGATAGGGCTTCCAGATCAGGGGAGCAATATGTAAGTTGAGGAAGACCAAGAGATTTGTAAAGGCGAATGTATATGCATGAGGAGTCGTTAAATTAAAACAGCGGAAGATAGTAGTTATTTCCTTTGAAGCAACCGTCGTCATTCAAAGTTTACCCTCCTCCTCCTCGCGTAGCTCGTTCAATTTCGTCTCCTCCTGTTTCCCCCCCCCGCCGTCCGACCTGCGCGGTGGAGGCGAGGGGTTGCAGCAGCCGGCAGTCGCAAGTAGCAGCAGCAGCAAAGCAAAGCATAGCCTATGTGGTGGAGTTTGTTCCTGTCCTGCACTGCACCACTACAACGAAAACCTATACACAGAGAGAGAGAGAGAGAGACAGACAGAGAGAGAGAGGTAGGAAAGCAAAGGAACATGGTCGTGTTAGCCAGCCAGCCGTTCGAAATGGCATTTGCTGTCAGCCGCAGTGTCTAGACAGCAGTACGAAACGGTCTCTCTGTCCGTCGTCGAGACGGCATCTACCACTACCGCTGCTACCACGACCGAGATCAACCAGACACCACCAGACACAATGGTGTTGATTGTGGGTGGCATTGCTGATGATGCACGGACGTATGGACGGGTGGATCCAACGGGTGGATGGATTAATGTTTCATAATTGATAAACGGATAACGGTACTAAACAGCGACAACACTACTACTACTACTACACTACTACTACTACTACTACTACTAACAGTAATATTACTAATCATATTTATAGTTGTAAGATTAATTATAATAACGTTGATGATGATGATGGTGGCAGTGGCGGCGCGGCGGAGGTGAAGGTAGCAGTGGTGGTGATGATGAAGGCTCCGATGATGAGGCGTGCAATGTTGACATTGGAAGATTAGCAGAAGAACGACGACAACAACAACAATAACAAGAAAACGTAGAACAAGAGGAAGAGGATGGGAAGATAGGAAGTGATATGGTCATACGGAAAACGAACACCGTAGATGCCGATGCGCTGACTGGACCGCCGATCGGCAAAGAAGACAACACCGGACGAAACAGACTCTAACGAAGTATTTTCATTATTCTTATTGTTATGATTATTAGTATTATTATTATTGTCCATCGGTACGATCAGTTCGCCTGTACTGGTATAGCACCGAAGCATGCGATTTTGCTACTCTCGCACTGCTGATGCTGCGCTGCAGGACGGCGCTCGTCGGGTGATCGTGACTTGGTCGTGACATATTCGTGACGTTCTCACGCACGAGCCGTGGTGGTGGTGGTAGCAGATGGACGTGGATAGATAGGACGTGCTGATTCCGCTACTAGAAGTCATCATCGTCATTAACATCATCGTCGTCATCATCATCATCATTAACGTCGTCACAATCATCATAACGTCGTCACAATCATCATAACGTCGTCGTCATCATTATCGTCGTCGTCGTCATCATTAACGTTGTCATCACCGTCTCAGTTGTGCGCGGCGGTGAGCGGCGATCTCCCATTATCGGCAAGCGTCACGAGCTTCAGCGACGCCAGCTGCAGGGCCAGCAACAGCTGATCTCAATATATAGATGTTAATCATGACAGTAGTGGACCCAGTGAGGGTGAGCATGCTGAGGATAATCGGGCAGACAACGATGACCACGACCTCAATGATGACGACGATGGCGGCAAAAACATAGCGACACGGATATCTCCAGAAGAAGCAAACAAAAAAATGTATACTAGTAGTAATAGAAGTGGTGGTAGTAATCGTAGTAGTAATTAGATGATTGTCGAGCCCAGTGGCGTGGATGTCGTGCCAACGAGCGAGTGAAGTGCACCGGTTCACCAGCTAGTTTTCACTGACTAACTAAGAAGAAAGAAACACTGATAACTAAGTCGTTGCTGACTGACTGACTGCCTCGAAGATCTACCTAGACATAGATCGTCTCTGGTGATAGCCGATTGGTGGTGTAGCACCACCTTAACTGCGTGGATATATCGGCGGCATCACTTTAACTACGTTGATATATCGGCGGTTGTTGTTGTTACTGTTGTTGTTGTTGCTGCTGCTGCTGCTGCTGTTGTTGCTGCAAGAAGTGGCTGGAGAAGCTGTGGAGCCGAGTAGACATCTCTGCTCATTGAGATCATCGGTCCGAGAAGTATCACAAGGAACAACACCTCACAGGGTGAGTGCAAAAAAACTGCCTTTCAAACCTGTCGGCACAAAGCTTTGCCGATCCACCCCTCATGAGAAAGAAGGGAGGATCTCAACAACATGTAATTGCCAAATCTAAATTTAGATTTTGTTTTTTTGTTTGGCCTTCGACACAGACACGTATACTGTGGTATCACAGTTACATCTTGCAATTTTGTTTGGCCTTCAGGCTATGAGGAAAACGTTCTAAGTCTATTGTGTTATACTTACGCCGCCCTTATATATATATATACAGGGTGTTGCAGGAATATTTGAAGCCCGATATACAGAATTGTAGAGCTCGTTAAAGCAAATATTTTTTCCAATGGAACATGGTCTCTGAGAAGAGTGAGAGTGAAATTACTACAATTTGTGACACTGGTGTTTTTGCCCGACATAGGAGCACAAGATGTGCTGTTGCGAGACAACCAGTCTTCCTAGACAGAAACTAAGCACACAATCGTGTTCGTGATAAAATTCTCCGTCTGTAGAATATGCAAGGCCGGTCAGAAGACGCGACATGGTCGCTTAGAAAAGAATTCGCTAAAAATAAAGTTCTTTATTAGCGTTCACGCTAAATACTTTAGAATCATAACCCTATAACCATCCACAGCGCTCAAAACTCTCGGACACATTCAGCCAATGCGCAATTCATGGCGATCATTTTGGTACCAAACATATGTCCATGCGAGCTGTGGTTGCGGAGTAATTACGATTTTTCGGAGGGCATGTCCAGATTAAGTGCATGTAAAATGACTGTGTGGCGACGTTCACTACCGCCGATGTGTCGCGCGACAGCCGCAGCGCGTCATTTTTCATGCACTTAATCTGGACATGCCCTCCGAAAAATCGTAATTACTCCGCAACCACAGCTCGCATTGCCATACGTTTGGTACCAAAATGATCGCCATGAATTGCGCATTGGCTGAATATGTCCGTTTTGAGCGCTGTGAGTGGTTGTAGGGTTATGATTCTAAAGTATTTGGCGTGAACGCTAATAAAGAACTTTATTTTTGGCGAATTCACTTTTAAGCGACCATGTCGCGTTTTCTGACCGGCCTTGCATATTCTTCAGATGGAGCAAAATTTTATCACGAACACGATGGTGTGCTTAGTTTCTGTCTAGGAAACTGGTTGGCTCGCAACAGCACATTTTGTGCTCCTATGTCGGGCAAAAACACTAGTGTCACAAATTGTAGTAATTTCGCTCTCACTCCGAAACAAGACTTCTCAGAGACCATGTTCCATTGGAAAAAATATTTGCTTTAACGAGCTCTACAATTCTGTATATCGCGCTTCAAATATTCCTGCAACACCCTGTATATATATACGAGGTGTGTTCAAAACGTATCGCGACTTTTAAATTTTCATGGGGTTACGTATATTCGAATTTCGATTTTTTGTGGCGTTATGTTGGTACTCATGTCTCTCACTTATGCCGACAAGCTCGGCCATTTTGAATGTTCACTTAATTGTTGACAGCTGCTTTGCTTGCACGTGTTTTGGATCGTCTTCGATTTTTACCTATTCAAAAAAATGGATCAAAGAACCTGTATCAAATTTTGTGTGAAAAACGAAATTAAGTGCGCGGATGCATTCCGAATGTTGACTGTGGCATACGGAGAAGCTACCTTGGACCGAAGCAACGTTTATCGGTAGTACAAAATGTTCTCAGAAGGCCGAGAAGATGTGAACGACGAAGAGCGTGCCGGACGCCCGAGCACTTCAACAACAGACGAAAAAATTAATGATTAACGATTGCAGGGGCGTGGTGCATCATGAGTTCTTGCCACAGGGTAGAACGGTCAATAAGGAATATTACCTGCAAGTTATGCGCAATTTGCGCGAAGCAATCCGCCAGAAACGCCCGGATTTGTGGAAGAACAAAAATTGGCTTTTGCACCACGATAACGCCCCTGCTCACACATCGTTGCTTGTGCGCGAGTTTTTGGCCAAAAACAACACACTAATGATGCCGCAGCCACCGTATTCCCCAGATCTGGCCCCCTGTGACTTTTTCTTGTTCCCTAAACTGAAGAGGCCCATGAAAGGACGACGTTACGCTACGCTTGACGAGATAAAGACGGCATCGAAGGAGGAGCTGAACAAGATAAAAAAAAATGGTTTTTTGAAGTGCTTCGAAGATTGGAAAAACCGTTGGCACAAGTGTATAATATCTCATGGGGATTACTTTGAAGGGGACAAAATAGATATTCATGAATAAATGAATAATTTTTGAAAAAACACAAAAGTCGCGATACGTTTTGAACACACAATGTATATATATATATATATATATATATATATATACGTAAAGACTTACACAAAAATTAAGTTGAGATATATACGAGTAAGTCAATTGAGCGACTGGATAGTTTTTACATCGCTATAACAAACTAACACAAACGTTGAAAATAAACTCGGGCTTGCCTTGTTGTTAGGAGTCTCTTTTGTAGACTGTACGGCGATGTGATTATAGACTCCAGTAGCAATTTGTGACGTTTTCTATTCGGTAGTTTCTGCGGAATATCACGGAACAGAAGATCAATGTCCAGTCTCTCTGCTGTGTTTCGTTGAGTATAAACAGCGTCGTTTCTGCTGACAATGTACGTGTCGACTATACGTATTTGAGTGCGCTTGCACGAAGACAAGGAAATCGGTTCCATAGTCGTCAGCGCGGCGAAATTGGCCTAGCGTTCAGTTGTTTTTTGTCATCTGTATACCAACCAGATGTAGGGGTAGGAAAACAACCTTGGAACTGAAGACGTAAGAGAGGTGACGCGAAAGAATAGTTTTTCAGAGGCTTCAATCCGCTTTAATGTACCAGATCCGACTTCATCTCTTAATATATATATATATATAGAAAATATTGTGATGATTTATTAATCATTTACAATACGTTTGCACACTCGGCAGTGCTCGCCAAATATATATATATATATATATATATATATATATTCGCACGAATTGGTTGTTCTTTACAATGGATGCAGTATGAATAAATGTGATTGTATTTGTCAAGCGGACGGAGTCAGAAGTTAAGTTTGAGCTGGTCGATTCTGACTGGTGTAGTTACTCCTATGAAGCGACGTTAAGATTCCTGTTTTTCTTATTACTCGGTTATTATGAAAAAAAGGGTTCGTCGTAGTTCCCCATTGTGTCAATCGAAAATTCCATCACAAGAGCTAGTGCAAGCAGCGAATGCTGAAAATATATAACGATGAATGGGACAAAAATCCATTCAGCTTAAAGGGCAGAAGTGGCACGTGTGCCAATTTACATCCGAGGATAATGAATATAGACAATCGGGTCATTTTTATGATAAGGCTTGGCCACTGCCAGCAAACGCCTCCTGCCCGAGCATTATAGATTGAATCTAGTAAACAATATTAGGTGTTATCCAGTAGACGTGTTAAGGCGGCCTATTACTCTTCTCTAAGATGACAACTCTGTCACGAATTTGTGAGATATTCTCCCTTCTATATTCCTGATACGTATGATTTCACTCTCTGATATTACTTCTCGTGAAAACATTTTCGAATGCGCTATTACCAGGTGTACCAGTATGACATCGGATTTTTGTTCTGCAAAATCATGCTTTTATTACATAAAAACCGTAGCAACTGTTTTATTCAAAGTATTGCTTTCTCGCTAGCTATACATGTGTCTTATCTTTTGAGTAAATTATGGATTCCTCGCCTGAAAAGATTTTCATCTTTTTGTGGCTAATCCGTTACCGAGCCCAATTCCGACATATTTGTAAGAAGAGAGAGCGCTGTTCAGCCGGAGCGTGTCCTATCGATGCGACGAGGCATTGTCATAGAGCAGAATTGTCTTGTGCTGTCTCTGTCGCCATTCTGGTCGTTTTTCGAGCACGACTCGGCCAAAATAATTTGCTGTTGGTAACGAGCCGCGACGGATTGACTGATTGTCTTTTTTTCGAAACGATTTGGTCGTGCAGTCGATGGAACTGGAGTACCGGGATTTTCGTTTAAACTTTTACTTACGCCTGGGATTCTCGAAGTAGATCTACTCTTCATCTGCGGTCACGATCCGGCAGAGAAATGATTTGTTTTTGTGCCTAGATAGTAGAGTCTCACATGTGGTGTTCCGGTTTTCTTGATTTCGTTCGGTCAGCTCATGAAGAACTCATTTTCCCGATCCTCAGGATTAATTTAATGGCTTTCAGACGCACGAAAATGCTTTGTTGGGAAACGTCGAGTTGATCCGCGGGCTGTTGTTGTGTTTGGCTGCCCTCGCCGTCCAACAAGGCTGTCAGTTCGTGACCCTCAAACATTTTGGGGGGCATTCTGCGTGGTTCGTTCTGGGTTCCAAAATCACCGGTGAATCGCTTTGGAACCACTTAAAACACTGGGTACAACACGCTTCCTTCAGCATTCATGCGTCGCGGCTTTTTTCAGAGGAAAATATAAAATCAAGAAGCTACATTTAGTGTTTCTTGCTTGGAAACCGCTGTCAGACTCCACAATAAGAGAATGACCCATCGGCGGCAGACGACATTGACAGCCGCGCTTTCTACAGATAAATTCTGGTTTTGCTAATTATAAACTATGTGGAGCCGACCGTTATATCGTGCAAAAGGTTAACTGGTTCCATCAGCCATCTAGAATGTGATGGATCTTCGCAAGCTCAACTCTCTAGCAATCTATAGGCTTATAAACGAGCCTTGTATGCACAAGACAGCACTGTATAAGCAACACCGGGTGGCGTGGTCAGCGACATACCGCAATTTAAAAGTTTTGGTGTATTTATGGAGGTGATGCCATTCTATGGGAAGGAATGAATTCGTAAGATTCTATAGGTCATAAAAAGATGCACAGGACGACGCGGGCCAGAGTATTAGAAATATACTTAAGTGAAGCGCCGTTCTTCACGTAGGGGTTTTTGTGAATGGTTACCTCTAGGGCAAATTTCTAACATTGGTTTGGCAAGCGATCTTCAGCCTACGTAATCAATAATTTTTAGTTTTTTCAATATCTGTAGATGCTGCCGGGCGTCAGACCTCCGCGGCTACACTTCACGAAAACGAACACAGCTTGAAGAGCCATTTAAGTTTTCTCGCTGGACACCAATCGCCCTCAAGCAGGCCACAATTTCCGAATACTCATTAGCCTAAGAATGGCTACTCGTCTTTCCCCTCGAGCCGCGTACCCTTTTGACCGTAAGCATTTGAAGGCGTTTTTCTGCTTTTTTTTTGGCAAATGAGGCTATATAGTTATCTGCATTACAGCCAGCCGAGCGTCCTCACCAACCAGCTCATACCAGATTGTGCCAGATGTGTCACACCACCCACTCTGTACCAGATGTGTCACAGTTCTAGCAGTTGGAAAGGTCGCTGAGCTGACTTACCCACCGGTGGGCAACCTATACCCAGATGGCATCTCAACGTCTCAGAGGTCAGTCGCGAGAGCCTGAGATCGAGCGCTTGCCCAGATTACCCTATACCGCAGTCGCATCGTATCTAAGAACGATGCTCTGAGCAGGTTTCTTTCACAGCGACAAACCGAGCTGAGCACTGAAGCACCATGTCGCTGTAAAGACTCTCTGCCGAGATTTACGTATCTTTCGTCGTCTTTGTGGTTAACCCAGTCCGCCAGAATCGACGCATGGCCAATGCTAGTGGTGCAGCTTGCAAATCAAGCCTGCATTCGGTTAAGCGATGTCAATCAGCGCTATCAGGCGACAGCATTGCTCCACATCGTTCTCCTTATAGCGTTTCCCTGCTAGGATCACTCATCTCCTAAGAAGACATCTATCTAACTCATAGGAACATCTCGCCATGCGTTGCCAAACGGATCGAGACCCACTGTCTGTCAAGCACAAGAACGAACTCTCAACGCACACGTCGAATATGCACACGCAAACATCGCGTGAGTCAGTGATTAGTCAGTGATTCCCCTCGGAATCGAGTTACTCTCGATGCGTTTGTTGCATCAATTAATTACCGGTCAGACACACGAGTGCTGCTCCAGCGGCAATAGAAGTCGCTTCCATGGAAGCGAACCGACGCTGCGGCTAAGCTTTGTTATTGTCTTGCTAAAAGTATTCCCGTTAGGAGCCGTTTGGTGTTGGTGTTGTTGTTGTTATTGTTGGTGTTGTTGTTGCTGCTGCTGTTGTTGTTGCTGTTGTTGTTGTTGCTGTTGCTATTGTTGTTGCTGTTATTTTTGTTGCTGTTGTTGTTGTTGCCGTCGTTGTTGTTGTTGTAGTTGCTGCTACTGCCGTGGCAGTTGGTGTATCTGTATATTGTATTTGTTGCTGCTGCTGTTGTTGTTGTTGTTGGAGGTTGTTTACCGCTTCATCGGGAAGGGTTGGTCATGTTGTGCGAACGGACTAACATAGGCTTCGCGGTGTCGGATTAAGTGCGTTGTTTGCCTTTGCGCTCTGGACCGACATCATCGGGCTGCCGGGAACTGTCTGTGAGCGTGAACTTTGCCCCGCGCTCTGATCGCGGCTTCGGACGCATCGTCGTCATGATGGCGGTTTAAGCGGTCTATTGACGGACGGTGGATGGATGACGGCCGGTGGTGGCGAAGCTTGATTCCAGTCAATTAATCGTTCTCGCTACGATGCTGTTGTTGTCATCGCATGGGTAGTGGTGGTTGACATGACAGCCACAGCCCGCATTCCGCACGAAAGACACCATTGAGTGCGATAAAGTGCCTGAATTGAGTGGGCCCGCCAGTATCAGCATAACCTTAACGACATTTAATTACGCCAAAAAAAAAACAGAGAACTAGCAAGCGAGAAGAAGAGAAACATCCGGAGAACCAAAACAATATAGTTTGATATTGCAAACTATTATCAATACGACTATTCTCCTTTCGCTGCTCACATTGGACTTATTTTAGAGCATTTTTACAAAGCAGAGTTTTCTTTTGAGCATGCAGCTATGGTTGGTTTGCCAAAATCACGCGATCCGTGTGTCTACTACGTGTGGCTTCATACAGCGTTGAAACAAAAAAGTTGATTTATAAATGTGGGCGCGCCAATTGCAAAGCCGTTTCTTATGCAGGAATAATGATTGCTTCGAATCACATTGTTTGCTCAATCGCAATGATGCAAGTGAAACGTAGCATTCCATCGCTTTTTGCTACCGAAACAGCAGCGAGCTCCAAAGAACACTGCTTCCAGAGTCTCACACCGCAGTGGCAATCCGGAACTGCTGCAAGAGCTTATGAGGCGTCCTATCTGACCCTTCAACGGCAGTTTATTTGTGCACGGTCGTTCTGAGGTGCTGATCCATTCCGTAGTTATCGATTGACCTTCCCTACGATGCCAATCATTTGTGAAACCACTTCAAGTAGCAAACGACTGCACGGCGTCACGCTAGACAAGCACGAACGTGTGTGCATTTTCGCGTAGCGAACTTGGACATAGGAAAATATTGCCATATGGCTCATTAACACCCACCAGCCTTGCCTGTTTCTGCTCTTGACTGGTTGGAAATCGGCGAGCCTTTGAAAATCGTATCTGGCACGAGAACTTGCGGGTTAGGGTCAAAAATTGCGAGCTGCACAGGTTCTGAATATTTTTAGTTCCGGCGGGAGCTGGGGATAAACGTAGGCAATACGCCTTCGTTCAGCTCCTGATGAAAAGATGTCGTGCACAAAGTCATTAGTAGTTTCGTTCGTATTCGTATAAGGTACACTCTAGTATGGCAGCGGGAGCAGCTGCGATATGACAAAGCCCGCATGTGCCACCGACACAGGCATACACAGGTCTCAATTCTGAGTCATATGTACGCAATTTGAATGAACCATGTCACAGCATATCGAATATTTCTTTCATCATGTAGTTCAACTGAGGCCTACTTATTAGGCCTACAATCTGCTGCAGTTTGACGAAGGGAAGCCTAGGCTAGATTGATGGTGCCGTGGTCTAGGGAACTAGCGCACTAGTCATGGTTGTCAACTACCATGTGATCGGCGTGTGAGGTGTCGCAGGTTTCATCCCTATTGCTGATCGAGCTACTTTTTGAGCGATGCTTATCGACAATAGATGATAAACCATATATCGCTAAGAGTCAGCGGTCGTGCTGCCACTAGGACTGTTGGGGAAACCCTAAATATCTCAACATGTCCGACTCTCGGTGCATTGAATATATGCCTCACGGTGATTTCAAAGCCCGTAGGGGACGGAGGATAGTCTAGAATTAAAAGCAACCTCATAAAAAAAAGTTTAAAATTTTAGGCCCGTGTTACCAAAAAAAACTTTCTGGGCTGACTTTCAGCCAAGATTTAACGTCCATGGGACTGCTTTTCGTATTGCTTCATAGACGGACTACCCCCATAAATACAAATGTGGGGCAACGGTGGGGCTCGAACCCGCGCACCTGCTATGTGTTTCCTCCGGTTGCGAGGCACAGGCGGAGAATGCGCCACGCCACAGGGCTCGACGGCCCGTGTTAGCAAGCGCCGCTTGCCGCCGCTGTGTTGCCCGCAAGCGAATGCCACCGAGATAAAACGGGCTGAAAGCAAGCGGCAGTTTACTAAATGCATTGCGGACATCGTCAAAATGAGTGTGCAGCATGCACTGACTCTCGCAGGCTCTGGAAGGTACTTGAAGAGAGTATTCGTGAGTCGGTACCTTTACCGCATTACCAGTTCCGCACGGCTTTGTATCCACGATATAAGACGCCTGCTGTTCTAGCGTGCGACACGAGAAAGGGCTACACCCGCGGCAATTTTCCAGGCCTTCCGGATCCCGCTGCTGTTGCTTCCGGCTGCATTGGAAAGCCTTGTACGTTACCTGCCACGAATTCTGCCGAGCCCACAATAGACCCCCATTTAAAGTACCTCCGCCTATGTGTCATCGTTTGCGGTCGCAGCCGTGTTTCGTTACGCAACAATCCCAGCGTCTAAAACACACTGGCAATTGCAAAATTTGTTCCAGGTATTTTGCCCTACTGTTGAACCATATCAAACGCATCGTCGATCTATGATGTTTAGTTTTTTGGTAGACCCTTAAGCGAGTTCGACACAACGCAGCTGACAGGGGACTACGGGGCATTTGACATGGTTTCTTTCCACCTCCGTGTACTCGGATGCAATCCGTGCACATCCATGTGGTGAAATGAGGTGGAGTGTCTCGAGCGAAACTCTTGTTTTCTTCCAATCGCACATATTGTAAAGTTATGTCTGGTCAGCCACATCTAACATTTACTAACAAAAAGATTAGTAATTTCACTATCACTCCCTAACAAGACATCTTTCCTTATGGTAAAAATGCAAATTTTACGAAACTTACGACCCCATCAGGTCTGGCCAAGCTGGGTTTGGACAACTCGTGTATATAAAGTGTGTTGCAAAAAATTAGCAACTCATGTTTTTTTGTGATAATTTCGGCTTGGTTTATTTGAATGGCTTGAAATTTTAAGCGCATGATGTACATGACGAAACATGAGTATAGTGTTGATTTCATTGCAATCTCAGAATCGGTTCATACAAAAAATAAAAAAGTGTGAAAAAACAGTGTTGCAAAATATTAGCAACAATAACATGCTAACAACACAGCTCTTGTTTGTAAAGGATAGTCGATACTACAGCTGATATTCGATCCCGGGGATCAAATGTCAGGAATATTGTCTAGCTAAATCAATCGTTATATAGCTGCAAAATATTCTACAGCTTAGTCGTTGTTCCGAACTAACGACAAAGCTTATGTTTAAACCATGGGTCGTACAAAGGATCTTTCGGATAACGAAAAGACCAGAATTGAGGCATATGCTGAGCTCGGTCATACAGTAACTGCTATAGCAACCAGATTAGGACGGCATAAGAGCACCATCAGCAGGTTCTTACACCCTGGAGTGAACCAAAGGTGCAGATCTAACAGTGGACGTAAGCCAGTTTTGACTATTCGAGATCGGCGAAGGATCATACAGTTGGCTACTCATGACCAAATGTCTTCTTCCAGGATCAGGACTACTTTGGGAGTGCCAGTGCACCGATCCACAGTGTACCGAGAGTTAATTTCTGACAACAACGTGCGATACGCGAAAAGGAAGCTTATGCCGCGACTGCAGCCGAAGCACATTGTCGCACGGCGTGAATTTTCGCATAGATACCAAACTTGGGATAACGAGTGGAAAAACATCGTCTTCTCGGATGCAAAGAAATTTAATCTCGATGGCCCTGACGGCTGTCAGTACTATTGGCACGACTTACGAAAGGAACCTAAATGGTTCTCGAAACGTGTGACCGGTGGTGGTTCTGTGAAATATTGGGGCGCGTTTGGATATAATGGGAAGTTTGATCTAGTCGAGATTGTGGGCCGAAACAATTCTGACATGTACCAGCGCATTGTCGGTTCCCAATTAGAAGCCCACTTCAGAAGAATTGGGGGACCTGACGCAGTTTTTCAACAAGACAACGCCACGTTTCATACCTCGGCTAGCACTATAGCCTTTTTTGAAGAACAAGGAGTGCCACTTTTTGACTGGCCGGCATTAAGTCCAGACCTGAATCCCATTGAAAATCTTTGAAGACATTTGGTAAAGCAGATTTACGCAAATGGTCGACAATATGATCATTTGTCGGACCTCAAAGAAGCTTTCCAGCAAGCATGGACTAATATTCCACTTTCGTACTTACAACAGCTCATTAACTCCATAAAAGACGGAGTTTACGATTTGATTTAGAAGAAGGGACGAAAAACCCGTTTCTAGAATAAAATATGTAGTATCAAATAAGTCATACAGCCCTGCTAAGAATCGAATACGCTGTAAGGCGCTATTGTTGCTAATATTTTGCAACACTGTTTTTTCACACTTTTTTATTTTTTGTATGAACCGATGTTGAGATTGCAATGAAATCAACACTATACTCATGTTTCGTCATGTATATCATGCGCTTAAAATTTCAAGCCATTTAAATAAACTAAGCCGAAATTATCACAAAAAAACATGAGTTGCTAATTTTTTGCAACACACTTTATATCAAGTTTAAGTTTTCAAGTTCATCTCCGAAATGTACGCACTACTTTTTTAGATTGTGAGGGCTTTCCTGAGCATTAATTAGTGTGATCTGCCATCAAAACAGGGAGATGTTTAAAATAAGTGCAATTTGTGTCTTAAGCGTTCCCTCTAGGGCTGTTAGTAAGACTCTCCTCAGGTTCTACAATGCCATCTTGTTGCTCTGGCATATCTTCAGCGGCGTCCATTTATTTGCAGAGCAGGCTTGAAGCCTAACCTATTCTGCGAAAGTAGCTTTGAAACTCGCCATACCCAGTAAGAACTTGCGCTGTGTAGTCATTTTGGTCTTTCGATCCAGTCCTAGATATTCGGGATCTAACACAAGTCCCGGGTTAGACCGCCACCTCCTTAAAGTTTCCTTTCTCTTTATCTCTTTTGGCCTTGGAGAATCTTCTTATAATTTCTGGCTTTTAATCTGATTTTAGGTGGGATTGTACCAGCTAGAACCAGTAGCGGAGGCGCTGACTGTGCGTTACACTTTAATTATCCTAAGTGCAGCTATATGCTGAACCTTCCGTAGCTGTGCCTCTATTTCCAGCAGTGGCGATATATATATATATATATATATATATATATATATATATATATATATATATATATATATATATATATACATATTATATATATATATATATATATATATATACATACATATTTATATATATGTATATATATATATATATATATATATATATAGCGGAGCTCACTAGCATTACGAAGTAAACAGCCATTCCTGTGCCTCGTAAGTCGCCTCGGTCGGGTTAAGGCGACAGGCCCTTGACCTGAGTCGAGACTAGCTAGATACACACGGGGTAAAAAGGGAGGTCCGTGAAGTCGTCGTCCCGAAGCATGACAGTGTAGACGACTTCATTTTGCCGCTGTATGCCAAAACTGGCTGGCGGGTGCAGAGTTAGTGAGGGTGGAAGACAACGACGGGTGAAGTAAACATGAAAGCCGCCATGAAATGTACACCGTAGACGCAGGACACCATCATACACAGTATGCGACCGACAGCCGAGTTACGGCCGAGTTCTCTAGCTGTTGCTGCTGCTGCTATAATTAGCGCACTAATAACGGTGTCCCTACACAACGTATTAGACTGGCACAGCGGGTTCGTACTGCACAGGAATCCCAATCTACTCTACTCCGCCGTATCGCTAACGTCACTGTGCGTACGACCCTATCGACCAATGTGAATAAAAATGTGTATTTTGCTATGCATTGCATACACACTATATATATATATATATATATATATATATATATATATATATATATATATATATATATATATACGCGAACACGCGTGGGCGCCTAATGGTAGCGACGACTGTGCTGTCGAAACGTCTCCCTGTTTTTCTAGTTATGAATGTATATATATATATATATATATATATTTGGTGTCACAAAAATATTTCGAAGGCGTTACAAGGAATTGTAGATTTTATTAATATCACTCTCACTCTGAAACAAGATTTCTCAGAGACCATGTTCCATTGAAAAAAATGTTTACTATAACGGGCTATACAATTCTCGATATCGATCTTTAAGTGTTCCTGGGAAAAGGTCATTTATGCATGCCAGAATCTCTTGACATGCCTGCCAAAAAATCTTATTTATTCCGCAACCACTACTTTCATTGCCATGCATTTGGTACCAAAACGATCGTCAGGAAATGCGCATTTGGTAACGTTGTGGGTGAGTCGGACAACAACATCAGTGTCACGGATTTTAGTAATATCACTCTCACTCCGAAACAAGACTTCTCAGATACCATGTTTTATTGGAAAAACATTTGTTTTGACAGAGTATATATATATATATATATACAGGGTTTTTTGAAATTCTTTCAAATTTGGCGGTCTAGTACAACTAAGCAAAAAATGTTTTAAATGAAACAAATGGCGGAAATTTATTGTTTTGGAGTGAGATCGAAATTATCAAAAGTGGGTGTATCAAGCTTTTTATCTTGACAAATGTTCACTATGCGATTTTGCAATCTGCAGTCATCTCAACCTGTGTGTTTAGAGGAAAATTTTGCATCGTTAAATCGCATTCTACGTTAGTTCAAAGCTGAACAAATGTTGTACTGAATATAAATCTTAAGAAATGAAATTCTTTGTTTTTCTTATAGTTTTATTTTCATGCTCAATTACCTCTTTTTAAAAAACATTTCCGCACTTGTTCCATTAGAAAAAAAGTTGTTTTGCCTAGGTGTACTAGATCCCAAAGTTTGTAAGACGAAATCTGGGAGACCCATATATCTGTATATATATATATATATATATATATATATATATATAGCGAGAGAGGGAGAGAGAAAGAGAGGACATCTCCAATATACGGCGATGACCGTGTATTGACAGTGCCTCGATCGAGTAGACATACCTATGTGTCTATCTGTGGATGTGTTTTGTGGAAGTCGGCGTTGATGCGAACCGAGCGTGTTGTGTACGTTGCCTACGTGAACGACGAGAGCTGGTCGTTTCAGTGCAGTCGAAACGGTAAACATCTTGAGCTTATCTGCCATAGCCTATTTCTTAATCGTGACAGATCATGGAGGAAATGTGGTTGAACAACAACCCCGACGATATAAACAACAACCGATACAACGGCTGAATGGCGTGAAATGAAGCTTTAAGGCTGTGATGTACATAAGCCAGCTGCCCTATAAAAAGAGACACGTCAGAACGAGGAGCGTGATCTATTCTATAAGTTATCGTTAACATTACTCGGTTGAGTAGTAGTTTTGCCGCAGCTATTCAACTTCATGGATTGATCGGCCTGCAGGAGCTTTTATTTCTCTCTCATTCATAAATATTAGCTGTACATACTTTGCTGTTATAGTTACACCTATGTCGCAACCAAAAAAGTGCCGGTGATCAAATGAAGCCTTACGCTGCGTACTCGGGGTCTGTGTCTGCTTTGGAGAACCAGCACGGTGATGTATCTGATTTACAGAAGAAGTGATGGCGCTTCCTTGGGATAGTGAAGCTGAGCTGTTGAGTAGTTGCGCTAAGTTTTCAGATCGGTTAGGTCGCCTTCCGGCTCGCCTTCCGGTCACGCTCCGGAGAACTCTCAGGAGAGACTGAAGCTCTTCTAGGGTGCGGTCTTAAATTAGGCTGCCTATAATATGGTAAGGCTTGGCCTTACCTTCTGATCAGTGCATCCATTTCTTGTGAAAAAGATGCCTAATAGTCCTCAAAATCGTTAATGCTTGTATTGCGATTCTTAGACGCAGGATATCTCGGGGAAAGGTGTGTCAGTCGCGTGTCAATTGCGTACATTATATTCAATTGGATTAATTAATTAATTAATGAAAAAAATGAACTGTATGAAATTTAAATATTGCTTGCGGCCAATCGTTGTTATATCCTGGACACATATATATATATATATATATATATATATATATATATATATATATATATATATATGTGTCCAGGATTGCTTTATTATAAATACTGCATTGGAACCACTCTACTTCAGTTATTCCCACAACCTGTTTATTGATACAAATATATACAAAAAATCACTTACAGTACGTCACCTTCGTTTACGCGCCACTGTTAAAAATTACGATGCTTACGACGTCATAAGAGGTTCCACCAAGCAGTTGCTTGTTACCACTTTAATATAATAATCTTTTATTTTTCTGTATGAGAACATATCCGCTCCAACAAGTTGAATATTGTAAACATGCAAATGATGTTCAACTGTACTTATCTCTAAGTGTATAATAATATTTGAATAAAGTTTTGATACTTGATTGAATATTTGACTAAATTACCTGACTGTACGGTCAACTGTTGATGGTTTCGTTTGCTTGTGTAAACAATACAAAATAACAATTTCGGCATTTAAATGCGTCTTAATTAATCGTGTCGAAACACAACAAAGTTATCATTTGGATAGCCAACGCATTCCATCTGCGGAGTTCAGGAGAGACCTTGACCAATTTATTACGCAAAGACACGACGCACAAGGGTGCTTAGTCATACTATTGTATCTTATTTCATGATTAGTAAGTTCTTAAAGATGCTTAAAGTGTCTATGCGCAGTTATCTGAATCTCGAATTGTTTTAGTGGCTGCCTGCTTTTTTTTTATATTAGTGAAGCGTATCTTAAGAATAATAGTAATAAAATAATAATAAATCATATTCAAAAACTGCTCATACGGGGGGAGTCGATGTGCAAAAGAATGTGAAATATGGCCCAATGCCCAGCAAACCTGACCACTTCATTGAGCGGAGCATGAATAGTCTTTGCAAGATTAAGGGCACAGTTTCAGTGATTTACTAGTAGACTTGGCATCAAACATTGAGAGCGTGCTCAGAATATTTAAGATACGGGACGGAGTTTCGACCGCAGAAACAATTTGCCGGGATGTCGTTTCAAAGCACATTTCAAAGACCGCGAGTGTATTTCTCGATCATCCGCTTGTACGGAGTTTCGATCGTAAAACAGGTCTTCGGAAAGCAACTCATTATGAGTTACTACTAAATAACAGCGTGTTGTGAAGCAATAAGTGCAGTACGACAAGATCACGGCCTTTCAATCTCCTACCGTCTGGTGAGACTTTGTAACTAATGTCTCTATTTGGTAGATTTGACCCTGCCCTAGACAAACCGCACAGTCCGCCGCTCGTGTTTCCCGCTCTACGGATGCATGCTCATAGCAAGGCACAACGGGAAATAATGTACAGACGATGTGTGGGTTTGGCCCATGTGGCCTAGCCGTTGTTTGTTAAGCTGGAGCCAGCTGGCGCCAGCTTATGGAGATGCAAAAAGAACAACGTTTATTCGGCATCCCTTCAAATTCGAATTTGGACGATGCCGAAGAACACACAGCGGCTTCGAGTAGCTAGTTGTGTGTTCTCCCACCCGACTCAATTCGGTCGCTTTAATTCCATCTAGAATCGTTGTCTACGCCGAGGTAAAGAGAAGGAAAAAAAGAAGAAAAATATGAACAAAAAAAGAGTGAAGTGGAGAGCGTGGAAGAACGCGGCAGCGTTGGCACGCAGGTAGGTAGGCAGATCTGATCATTTCGGCGAGGCTTTTTTTCGGCGGTGTCCGTTCTCATCACACAACGCTTGAGACTGACAGGCGTCTCTTCTCTGTCGATCTCGACGCATCCTCCACGCTATTGACGGGGACGTTCACGCCATTGACACTCGAGGAGTCTAGTTAGCACGCACACTCGTCTTCACGCGACGACGCAGTTGTTTACGCATGCAATAGGCACGCGAGTGGAGCACACCTTTTTGCGGGTGACGCGGGGGGGGGGGGAATGGGGAAGTGAGCCCACTTTTTACCTTATTATCGCTGCCTATCGTGACGATAGCCGGACCACCCGACAACGGTGCCGCCGTCAGGGTCGTGTCGTGCCGTGCCGGCATCGCAACGCTGCTCTGTCTGCTCCCCCTACATCAGCCTACATCACATAGAGTTAGAAGTTGGGTACGAACTTATACGAACGAATAATAAATAATAATATTAAACCGTCCGCTGCCTCTTGCTGGGCCAACTAGTTTTTGGTCTTCTTGGTCTTATCTTAAGCTCATTCCCTAGTTTCGTTAGACGAATCCATCAACAGAGCAATGGGTGGCCATTAATCAACGCACACACATACTTCGCTGGCGTATCTGAGTTGATCGTCAGCTTTTAACTAGCTAACGAGCTGGCCCTCTAGCCACGATCAAGTAAGTAGTTAGTAGCGGGTTAGAGGTTAGGTAGAGTGACTGGCACTCGTTCGGCCTCGATCAAAGGCGTTTGACCGACCCACGAACCGAGCGTTGTTCGAATGGTGTTGGATCTCACGTCGTGTCACCTCGCGTGACGCCGTCGAACGTACCGCGTCTCTAGTGCGCTGCGCTGCGCCGCGTCCGCCTAGGGATGTTCCTTTTCATCCATCTTTTTCCTCTCCTTTTATTTTTTCCACTTGCTTTTTGTCTGGCTGGCTGGAAAGCGGCAGCGTTCATTTTCCTGGAATGTGTCGCCTTCTCGTACCGCTTTTTCTTACTTTACACGGCGGACAGGCAGACAACTGACAAGACAGGCGATGTTGTTGCAGTAGCAGCAGATCATAGGGATGTCCCTTTTGTTTCTGCCGGGCGAGTCATGACCCCTATACGTCAGTTTAATTGATCTCTGTATCTACAAACAACCTTATGCACTCATATATTGTATATATATATATATATATATATATATATATATATATCTAGTATATAGGGTACGCTTGTCTGCCGCCCAGCCCGTCAAATACTGCCCAATATCTCATTGAGCGGCTAAACGAAGATAATAGTGCCCACACATATATATATATATATATATATATATATATATATGAACCGTGCGCATTACCTTTTATTTGCACAAACTTCTACTCAAGTTTCGCAGATTATGTGTTTGCATTTTTTGTCGAACAGCGATTTAAGTACGTTTACGATACGAGATTATTTGAATCGTAGTGTATGTTAGGAGATTGCTTTACCAGAATGTTACATCACACTGTCACCTTAGTTTGCACATTTTCCCAAGCAGAGAGTTCACAAGAAGTGTTCTAATTTTTTAGATTTTGTTCTGATTATCTAACATAACTCCACACATATGCCCATGCATTTAAAATAATATATATTCACCATAGCAGGACTAAATGCGCTGTTGTTAGTCTAGCCCGATCTGAGGATGACAGATACGTATTCTATGTCCCTGTGGTTTCAAAACAGCGCAATTTATGTTACAAACGCAGTAACCGCTTGCGCGAACTCACACTTGTTCATGCCGTCGTTTAGAGTTGAATACGTTTTTTCCTTCCGCCCTTAACGCCTTAAGTTTTGTCGTTGCTTCTGTTGTCGTTACTACTGTTGTTGTCATATTCATCGATATGTTTCCGGACAGGTTTAAAACATATTTAAATGATTTAGTTGCAGATAGATTTTTGACGCCGGTTTGATTCGGCTACGGCAGAAAGGGGAGTCCCTTGTCTATGGGCAATGAACCAATTATTGGTGCAGCGTTTCCATGTTGAATTTCAACCGATATCCTCTGTAGCAAAAACTGTCATGCCCTCCTATGGCCGGTTGACGGAGAGACTCTGGATCCCTGCTCCGCCAAAAAGCTCTTTGTGACTTTTCCCATTGAGCCCAACGTCGCTAAGGCGATTGGTTGAATGATAAAGTTTTGTTCCAGCTTACAATATTTTGCCAACTTGTGGCCTTTAGGAAGGCGAGCGGCTGCTCCGACCTCCGGGCTGGTATGGCGAGCATACGAAACGGCCAACGTGCAAGACATGGTGACGTCGTTTACGAGGCAGCGACCTTTACTCCATGGAACTAGATTCAGTCCGTCCGGACGCAGTTGGCTGACAGACCGACCGGCTCATTGACTGCATGTGGACTGACTGCATTGCCCAGTGTATTACGTTGCTCAAAGCCGAATGTCCTACGAATCTACCGGCGCTTCTCTTGCAAGCGAGAGCATGCTCACCCGTAGAAGACACCGGTAGATCATATTTTGCACAGTCATGCGCGAAGCAGACTGATTCGCCCCAACGCAGACCGGAGACGATGCGGAGTGTGACATTGCGCAGCATTCATTCCGAGCTGCGGTGAGGGAATAGCCTGAAGCCATTTGCCGCTCATTAGATCGATCGTGGCTCTCAGTCGCGCTTGCTTCTAAGTGTTGTTCGACGGGATATCGCAACGGCTCCATCGATCGACTTCACTAATTGCAAGTCCAAAGCCGATTGTGAAATGCGTTCAGGCATTTTTTGCATAGCAGCGACAAGCTTGTTCTATTTAGACAAAGAACTCTAGTGTAGGCTCCGGTGGTGCGATCCCTGACACCAAAGTCTCGGTGTTTTTCTAAAGACCCGAGGTAGGCAAAAATGGCAGTTTGCCATGCGAATTCCCATTCCCCCCGCGGACGTTGGGAGCGAAGCTTGTAACCACAAAGGATACCCTGAAGGGTACCTTGCAAGCTTTCGTCGAACGATTGAAGCAGGTTCGGTTTGGTATAGACTCGTTGTTGTTGTCGTTGTTGTTGTTGCTGTTGTTGTTCTTGTTGTTTTTTGTTGTTTGTTGTTGCTGTTGTTGTTTTCGTTGTTGTTTTCGTTGTTGTTGTTGTTGTTGCTGTTGTTGTTTTCGTTGTTGTTGTTGTTGTTGCTGTTGTTGTTTCTGTTGTTGTTGTATGCTGTTGTTGTTGTTGACTGCAGGACTGGAATCGCGAAGCCTGATGTTGCTCGGTGTTGCGGAACGTGACTATATGACTTGGCCCGCCTTTCGACACTGATAGAGCAAGAAGGTGCGTGCGCTCACACAGCGATAACCTCGATCACTTGTTATCGTTGCTGTTTGTTGCTGTTGTAATGTTTGTCTTTGTCGTCATCGTAATCTACATCTCGCGATACCCCCGTAGTAGCCCGTAGTAGTAGACATAAATCCATCCATCGGTGGTTTGTCTGTCGTATCTCCGCACAATAACGCTACAACCACAGCTGGGACAGAACAACGTAACAGTAATAACGACGGCTACAACAACAACAACCATCATATCTGCAACAACAGGGCAACCACCACCACAACAACAACCATATCTGCAACAACAGGGTAACCACAACATCAGCAACTACAACAACAACAACATTACGATGGCCATAGAGGAAACAATAAATGCGGACGAGTTCGACGGTGGCCACCATCCAGAACTTTAGTCGCGATAAGAGAAGCGAAAACACTGATAGTCCGTCAGTCTCTCTGTCTGTCTGTCTGTCTGCATGCGGCGTGGGCTTGGGACGATCGCTCTTGCTTGCAATCGCATTCGCGAAAACATCCTCGCGCTGCACGCGAGTTAGGCCAGCAGTTCGTCAGTGGCGGACGATGATACTGTGTGGCAGTGGTGACGGACGATTCGGCTTAACAACAGGAGTATTTTTTGTTGTTTTTCCTTTAGGTGTATCCGACTGTCCTCTACGGCGTAGCAAACTAGCGAGGAGCGGAAAGCGCGCGAGAGACAGATCGAAGGTGGGGAAAAGTCGCCCAGGTCTGTTGCTGTCCCGCTAAGCAGCATTTAGTTAGGAGGAGCGTAGTTAGCAGTCCCACCGTGCCCATCGTATCGCAATGCAATTGTTGTACATAGTTGCGTCACTACCAATCTGTTACAGCGTGGTGCGGAAGTGCTATATATATATATATATATATATATCAAACATGATAATTTTTATTTATCTTCCGGTAACGCATAATCGCTACTAAGTCGCTTTTGCTTGTTTTGTCGGGATGCTCAATGCTATTCGATATATATATATATATACATTCATACATATATTTATGATGCACACCGGGCGTCGCTTTTAAAGCTGTTAAAGATAGTGTGAGACTCACCAACCTACCAAAGTTCAGTCGTCCTCTTTGCCCCTGTCTGGGGTGTCCATTCTGTCTTCTCGAGTTTACTTTGCCTGGCCAATTATTCTTGCCAGATAAAAGGCTGCTCGACCTTGTGCGGCGGTAATCGTTACTTCGGAGACAAATTCTGCAAATCTTCTTACCATAATTCAAGATTCATGATTTTTGAGGAGCGCCTCTACAAAGGCTTGGCATGTCAGGGGGTTTCCCAGTCTTAGGTTCCGAAACAGAATATCTCTCGCTCAATGTTAAAAAGACGCACCGTTAATAGCCTTACATCGCTATATAGTGCTAGTGGGGTGACACATAGCCTTACATCGCTATATAGTGCTAGTGGGGTGACAATGACAGCATTTATAACAATACATGGTGGCAGCAATAAAATCGTCAGACGTTTTTTCTGAAAAAACGACAAGTCGCAGAAGCAAGCGGAGGTATTCGAGCACTTGATGATGGAATGTTTCAGAGAGTGAATCGGCTGGTGGGCATTCGTCAACAACTCGTACCAGATGCATGACGTGTATTATTAATGCGTTGTTACAGCTCCAACACAAGCAGTACGTGGTACACAACGAGAACAGCATCGCGCGCGACATATATATATATATATATGTATATATACTCTGTTGTCATTAAAACTTAAGAATAGCTAGAAGTACGAAAGTAAAAGTATGGACATAATATGTGTAAACACGGTGACTTATATATATATATATATATATATATAAATTCGGGGTAAAATCAAACCAAACTAGGATGTGAAGTAGGTAACTCTTGCTAACAATGGGTGGTGTTAGTTATGGACAAATCAACGGGCAGTTTGTGTGTGTCTGATGTGTGGAAGTGTTCTGTGTTTATGTCCATGTGATGGTATGCGATGCGCGTTTCTGTTGTTGTTGTTTTATATAGGTGATAGCGTGGCTGCCAAGGCGCCGACGACCAAGGCCGAAGCGAAATCGGTACAGACCACCTTTGCCATCGCTCACGAAAATGATTGCTGTTTTGTTGATGATGATGATGATGATTATTATTAGTATTATGATTATTATTATTATTATTATTATTGTTTCCCATGGTGTCGGTCGTATCTCACTGCTTTATTACGCCATGTTTGTTTGTGGACACTTTTTGTCGGTCAATTTTTTTTTGGTGAGAGAAAAATGCTTTTACGCACACCCAAGCGGGTAGTGTGAGTCGTCTCGATGCCGATGTTTTGGCATAATACCCACTAAAAACCTCAAACCTAAATAGCCTTAGGAGAGGTGAGGAGCTGGAACCATTCTTTAATACTACTTCAACAACGACTTTGGCGGTCAATTGCGGTCTACTTGTCATACAGATATTACTCTGGTGGTTTTTATTCTGCTAGTTCTTGATTACATTTTTTCAAAGAACATTCTTTCGTTGCTTGCAATTGTGCATTTTGTCGTTATTGTTGTTGCTGTTGCTGCTGTTGCCGTTGCGGCGATTGTTCTTGTTATTATTGTTGTTGCTGTTGTTGCTCTTTTCAAGATTCTCGTCGCGATTTTTTATTGCTGTGTACATCAGCATCCGTCACGCACCGGCGGCGGTGGCGCCGGTAGCGACAACAGCAACAGCAGCAGCATTACAACCCGTTGTCGCTGCGACCGTCCCTGGCGTCCTGGTAGCAGTTGGGCTGTCAGGACGTTACCAGCTGTCTGACAGGACCGTGTGGTGTGTCCCGCTCACACTGTATGTGGCGGCCACACGTTGAGTTAGTTCGATCGAGAGAAAACTGCCGACCGAGCCGCCCGACATTGCTAGAACAGCGTGGGAGCTAATTATATTGATATATAGAGCGAGTGGACTGAGATAGCGTGACTATATAGATATATATATAGATAGATATATATATATATATATATATATATAATATATATAATATATATATATATATAATATATGATATAGATATATATATATATATAATATAATATATAATATATATATATGTAGATATAGAAAACTATATAGATATATATATATTATACATTATATATATATATATGTATATATATCTATATAAATATCTATATACATCTACGTGCTACCCACAACCGCCACGTTGCGTGTCGGTCTGTCTGTGGCATCTATCAGGGCATTTTTGATGCATGTCATTTCACAGCGTCCTATAATACAACTATCGCAGTGGTTCTAGTCCGTGGCCCGTGGTCGTCATCATCAGTGGACGAACGTCTCTGCCGTCGTAACATCCGTCGTTCCGTCATCATCATGGGCGCGGACGGGGCCGGGGAGCCGACAAGGCGTCATCGTCAACGTTAGCAGCCATTTGGTTTCGTCGCCGCTGCCGCCGCCGCCACCACCAGCCGTGAGACCGAAAGAACGAAACCAAGAAGAAAGAAAGAAAGAAAGAAGGCGACTGTTTCTACGCCATTCGGAGGGGGGGGGGGGAAGATCTTGTACAGCGAGTCTGGCAGGCGCGGCGGCGGCAGCAGCAGCAGCAGCAGCAGCAACAACAACAACAGCAAGCAGCAACAACAACAGCAATAACAACAACAGCAACAACAGCAACAACAACAACAGCTGCGGCTACCCGGCCGGCCACTCATAAGGAGCAACAGTAGAACTAGACAGGGCCACTTTGTTGGTCTCCCTTCGAGTTCTCGTCCGGTAGGCCCTCCTCGCCGACGCCTCGCCGCCGCCGGCGCTGCTGTTGTTGTTGCTGCTGCTGCCACGGTTGTTGTTGTTGTTGTGGTTGCTGCTTATGTTGTTGTTGTTGCTACTGTTGTTGTTGCCGTTGTTGTTGCTGCTGCTGCTGCTGATCTAGAACGCCTATCTGCGCCGCATGGTTACTTGCTAGTGAGCGAGCTAGTAAGCTCGCTTTGGTGGCCTGGGGCTTCTCCTTCCTCTCTTCCCCGTGCCTCTGGCTGGGAGACGCGCCGCGCGGGCCGACGCGTCTCCCCTCTCCAGTAGTAGTCCTCCTCCCGGCGCCGCCTGTGTTCTCGCTCGCTCGCTCGCCCGCTCGCCAGCACCCGCCAGCGACGCAACGACAACGACAGAGGCGCGATTAGCGGCCACCTTTGCCGCCCGACGTCAAACGCACAGACGTCGACCAGACCAGAGCAGACCAGGCAAGTGAACAGTGAACAGCGGCAGTTTGACTGGCGAAATAATCGTGTGAGCAGCAGCGACAGCAACAGCAGAAGAAGAAGAAGAAGAAAAAGAAGAACATCAAAAACAAATCGTCGCCAAATTAACAACAAGACATACTGCAATTACAAGAGCAACTACTGCTCACGTTTTGAGAACAGCGGTTAGCTGGCGCTTTGGAGCCATTTGGACATTCGCAGGAACAGTTGTGGCAGCAAAAGTTGCAACAAAAACAACAACAACAACAACAACAATAAACAACAGCAACAACAACAACAGCAACAACAGCAACAACAACAACGACAACGACGACAACCCGTTCAGCAAACGCCCCGTTGTGTCTGTGTGTATCAGTGTTTCCCGTTGCTGCTCTTGCTGATGCTGTTGTTGTTATTGTTGTTGTTGTCGTTGTTGGTGTTATTGTTGATATTGTTGTTGTTGCTGTTGTTGTTGTGTTTGTTGTTGTTCTTGTGCTTCGGTGTTTGCTTACGGTCGACGCGACGAAATGATTGTTACTGGCCGGTGCTATTATCTACCGCCACTCGATGTTGACGTCCACTGATGATCGCTAGTTCGTTCTTGATTGGTGGACTATTTCGTTGGTTCCTTCATGTTGCCACTCTTCAAATTGACAGCTTCTCCGTGTTCTTGTTGTTGTTGTTGTTGTAGATTGTCTGCTGGTTGTTGATTGATGGTTGTAGACAGGCCACGCAGAGATAGCGCGAGCAAAAAAGAGAGAAAGCGAGATTACGTGTGAAGATTTGGTGCAAAAGGCAGAGTGAGGGAAGCCAGAGGGGGGCGCTATACATACACTACATAGATACACACCTACGCACTCGTTCACTCACCGAACAGCAAACGTATACGAAACAACCATCTAGTATCTCATGTGGGGATTCGGTCTGCCGGCCGTTAGTACACGGGCCACACGGGTGTGTCTTCGCGAGGAGTGGTCTTCAAGCACAGCATATTTGTGTGGGTGTGTGATGCGCACAGATCGGGAGATGTATGCATGCGGCAGCAAAGTCTACTGTGGTGGCGCATTTTGGTTGCATTTCTGCAGTATGTACGGGCGTTCGTCGTCGTAGTCCGCTTGCGAAAACTACTAGTCTACACTAGAACTAAGAGCCTGAACAACTGATGTACCCCACCACCCCTGGAAAAACGCTGTTCTTCGTGCTCGGCAGCCCACCGCCAATTCTACAGTAAACCTCCACCGCCCCCACCCGCGCTGCTCTTTAGCGCCTCCTCTTTCTACGGAAGCAGACTGCAATAAATGAGCAGAACATGAATGATAGAAAGTTGCACAACGAACTCGAAACAACAACCCCAACACGATTGACACCAGATGTGACATTAAACGAACTCTATAATTACAACGACAACGGCAACATCAGCCACAGCAACAAAATTCGCGCACCAACTAGCAAAACAACAACAACAACAACAAGCAAAACCGACAAGCCATATAATAGTATTGTATTTTTACAATCTTTTATGGGAGGATTACTTCGAAAAAGTAGCACATAGGGTAGCGTATGGACGAGCCTGTTGCTTCGGCAGTCATCATTTCTTCGGCTGAAGAAGGACTTTTTGGGACTCCTTCAAAGAAAGTTTGAAACCCGACGCTGTTATCGACGACAATGCTGGTTGTGATCTTCGGTGTCTCAGTATGCCTGGATGTGGATTACTTGCAGTTATTGATGCTGTTGTTTTTATTGATGCTGTTGTTTTTATTGTTGTTGTTGTTGTTGTGTTGCTGCTGCTGTTGTTATCGTTTGACGTCGTCTCATCAAACCTACTTTGCCGGATCGATCTGGCTTGTTGTTGGTGCAGGTGTTTTGAATTGCGGATCTTTATCATCGCTGACTCAGTAGCAGCGATCGGACGGACCACGGATCCTCGGTCAATTCTACGACCTCCGAAGGAGTGACAACAGTATAAGTCAGTTCGGTTTTGCGTTCGGTTTACCATTCTCGGTGACTCGGTCAGCCAGCTAGAAGACGAATCAACTGTCGGCTTTTCGAACACCAAACACATCGAAAATGAACAGACCAATCCTATACGACGATGAGGTGAGTACATATACGTATATATATATTGGGTCTACAAACATTTATATATATATATATATATATATATATATATTTATTCGCTTGACATGCATAAATGCATAGGTCACACTTTTATATCATTTATGTATAGCGCGTAGAGCGACAGCATAGACGAACATGTTAGGATCTACAGTGCTTGTAGCACCATGACCGCTGACTATCCGCGGTTTATCATCTATTCTCAATGAGCATCGCTCTAAAGGACTCAATCGACAACAGGGGTCGAATTGGCGACACCTCGGTAGATGAAAACCGTAACTAGCGCACTAGCACCTTAAAATACGTCACCAAGTCACTTAAATTAAAACTAGAAACAGCTTATTGGAGTGCTACCCCTTGTAAAAGCGAACAAAACGTTGAGGCATGGAATGTGTCATCGACTCTTTTTATCTGGTATTGTTGCGAAGTTTGAAATCAAATCATCCGCTCAAGTTTCATGATGTCGCTAGCAGTAGACCGTGAGCGTCAGGACTGAGCTCCTGATGTTGGCTACTGAAAGAAATACATCTAAAGGAAGCAAGAGATGGGTACTCAGTCAAGTGGCGCCAGATATTTTCGAATCCGAACACACTCTAAGATATTACGGCTACTCGTGGTGGACACCATGCAAGAGCGGACTAAAAAATCTAGTTGGAAAGAGCAGATAAAGGAAATATATATATATATATATATATATATATATATATATACTTGTAGAGATAGTCAATTTCTTTCTGCAGCTATATCAAGATACATTTTGTGCAATACCGTATCAAGTGCACCTCTGTTATGCCTACCGATAGCTCCGATAGCTTCTTAGATCACAGAGAAGTTCACCCCTTCAAACACGCGGCAAACTGGACCGTCGTCTTGTATACGTATCAATATAGACGCCTTATCTACGAAGTGAGCGTGAATACATGGACTGGATCAAAAGGTTTTTGTGGATCTATTTGTAGACCTATTCCCTGTACAATGTGCATTCGTCTGCGACCCACAGAGACGTGACCAACACTTAAAAGCATGCGTGTGATTATAATTCAAAATTATATGTGCCTTACCTATCTTGGATCGCCATGTACTCATAATCCTTACTGCAGGCCATGGAATAATTCGTTCTTCTTCTTCTCCTCTGCTCACCTTCGTTTTCTAGTTTTATTTTTTATAACATATTTTATAATCATAATTAAGTATTAGCCCGATAAGAAGATAGACATGTATGTATGAACAGTCAGTCACACGTGCAAGCAAATTGCCTATTGATACGGTATACATACTTTCGGAATACTTCTTACAACAGATTCCTTTACTGAATTAGTTTTGAATTTGATCACTTGTTGATCACTAGTTATTAGTCACACTTTTGGTTGGTTGGCATTACTAACTTTATGAGAAATGAACAATTTCATGTTGTCACACTAGTGTGTGTGTGTTTCAAATATATATACAGACACACACTACAGTAGAGGTTTTTCGAATTTCTGATTTGAGTGTGTGAGGGTGTCAAATATTGTCGAGCAACCACTTCCGCCACACGAACGGGCTTGCGTTTAGCATCGTTCTGAGAGATGACACATCGTGGCGGTTAGCCGTATGCTACCATCTGCCATAGTCCATCCTCACATTTTATGCATAAGATCAGTTCCGTTGGCTTTTCGAAGTCGTTATAGTACAGCGCTTAGACTGCAAGCCATACACCGCATAGCGTGTAATGACGTGACTGTTTCACCGGTTTGGTTCTTGTCATGTTTGATTCCTCACAGCTCCTGAATTTATAAAACGAAAGACTAATAGAGACACTCATCACAGTTAGTTTGAACTTCCACATTTAAATGCACTTATATATATATATATATATATATATATATATATATATATATATATATATATATATATAGGTGTATTTAAATGTGGAAGTTCAAACTAACTGTGATGAGCGTCTCTAGTTTTTAGTCTTTCTTATATATATATATATATATAAGTGAGAAGCAAAAGGGCGCTTGCTCGTTCATTGCCTCCGTCTTGATAAGGTTGACCTCAAGTTCTCATTCGAAAGCTGCGGCACGGAGTCTTTCTTTAGAGGAGTTAGAAACAACATTGCTTCGTGATCACACTGCGCCCCCTGTAGTCTAGGTAGGGTGTATTCTCAAACCACTTCCGACTTGGTGATACCTAACCTAGCTCCTTCTTCGAGTGGAGCATCTCTAGGAGTTTAACCTCTTGTCTTCTGGCTTCACACTCATAGCCGGGATCTACCTGTCTGCATCGCACTCTGGAGTGTGGTCCACGTCACCGATAGTGCGATGCATAGCATGCTGCTGGCCTGAGCCTTCCCGATTTTGACCAATTAGGTTTAAACGCTATTGTCGCTGATGAGAGAGCCGGACTACGAAATATTAGTACGTGGCCTCCGCGTGCTCGCGATGATACCCACACTCGGTGTCTTGAGTACCCACCAGGTTGCGCGTTCTAGGAAGATGCGCTTGCGCTGAGATACAGTTGGCACACAAGAGCCGTTACGTTTTGACCGTTACGTAGTTTAAATGCGTGTCGTGCCGGTCGCGTTTCGATGATAATAAGCATCATCACACCCGATATTTCAATTGCTTCTCATAGCCGCTTGAACGGATATTTATACGAGTATACCTCCGGCTAGTGCTTTCTTCCGGCGAACAGGAGGGCTTCGCTTGTCTTTGGCACAGCTGGCATTAGGTGGACGGACTTCATCTGGGCATCGTTCGCCCGATATTTCGGCAGATCTCTGTCTTTGCTCATACGGGCAAAGTCGTTGTTGTTGGTCGGTCGTGCTCACGTGCCACCGGGTTATGTCATCTAGCCGAATTGTGCCAAATGCCATGATGGCGTTGCTAGATTGGGTCTTACGATGGTAATGTAGCGGTGGCCTTAGTTGCTTGTCTAATTATAGAAGACCAGCCCTCGATAGTGATTGTACAGTATAGAGAGCTGCGATAGCGGCGTGTTATGCGTTGACATTGCTACAATGTTTAGCATAGCTCATGATTGCTGTTGCTGCGGGAGGCCGAATTGATTGCCAGAGTAGAATCGAACTTTGCTTCTTAACTCTTGCACGACTTCTACACCATATTATATATATATATTATGCTACGAACGTTTATATAAATATACAAAAGTTTGTAGTATAGAATGCAAGCAATAGGCGGTCAAAGACAGCGTTCCTTTTAATGTTCACTTCAGTCCCCCCGAAGCTTTACACATCTAGTCCAACGATCCTTAATAGCCTTTATATTGCTTTAAATACAATACAAATGCAATTGCACCACGGGCAAATTACTTCGAATCACTAGACACAGAATACTCGTCTAGAACGCAAATGACACCATTTTTGCTGTGATACCACTTTCCAGAGAGATACTTCCTAAGGTTAATTTGCATAATTTGGCCATGGCAAAAAGAGATATGTGGGTGTGCGCATTATCGTGGCCAATTAGCAGAGTCCTTTTCTGCCATGTGAGCCAGTATTTTCTTGGGGAATGGGGAATCTCCTTGCCAGACATCACGATAGCAGTTGATACCAGCCGCTTTTGCGGTGTGATCGCATCATAATGCATAGCAATGGATGCTTTAGGAATCTCCCAAAGAATTGCTTCTTCAACGAACCGATATGGTACTCGACAGGAGACACTTGTTAAGCAGTGGCTTTCTAGCAGATGCTAGGAATTGGGCGCTCCTCAGGTGCTTCTTTTTCACTCTGTCAAGGCTTGCATGTTTTCTTTAAGGGTGAACCTTCAAGCATCTATGGGATCTCTTTTACTGTACAGTTTTCGCGCGTCGCCGTAGATAAGCCAGCGTATCTAGCTGTCGTGGCGGTTGTGGTACTCCTCTACAAGTTGACGCCGAATTTCTACTATATTGATGTCTTCATAGCTATTTACTTATATGCACATTGTCCCAGCGCTGGGGTAAACTAACCCTTAGCCGTATTCGTTCAAATGTCGGGCGAAGCCGTGATGTAATGCAAGGCAGATTGAAGGCGCATTGGAATATTCAACTATAATGAGGAATAATAATTACGTAATACAACAGATGTTAGAAAGGGTATCGATGGAAATTGATTGTTCGCGGAGATGAGTTAGTCTACAGAGTAGGGCATTTTTTGAGCACTAACATAATTCCAGAACTATCTGGGATAAATATTATCCGCCATTATCCGTTTGCTCGCATTATAAATGTAAGAAGTCGCTTTTTTAATTTAGAACTATTAAACACCTTATTTCATAGAAAATCTATGGGCCGCTTTAGCATTGGTTGCAGTCGCCGTAGAATGAATTCTGATAATAAACTTCACTAATACCGTGTATCAGCTGAAGCTATAATGCAACTAGCAATACAGCTTTTCTAAGAGGATGGAAGGAAATGTTCGGACACTCATTGCAGTAAACGTGTGCACATAAACTGCCAAAGATGGACGAAACAACAAGTTCTGTCTGGTGACGGTGAATGCTCGATAAGCCGATTCATAAGGGCACGTAGAAGCAAAAACTGTCTCTTAAAGATCCTCCGTTGAGCCATGTTTTTTTGGAAGTTTTTCCGTGAGACTAATGCCCGTGTACGGTTATTTTCATGTCATGGCCGATTTTTAATCTTCTCCGGCGTTTACCTTGTCTAAATTGGGAACCATGAAAACCAATTTAAGAGTGGCCGATCTAGAATTATACATTTTTTGAGGAGGTTGTTTTTAATTCTAGACTATCCTCCGACCCCTACGGGCTTGGAACTTAACCTGAGGTATATCTTCAATGCACCGGACATGTTCAGATATCTAGGGTTTCCCCAACAGTCTTTGTGGCAGCATGGCCGCTGACTCTCAGCGGTATGGTTTATCATCTATTCTCAATGAACATCGCTCAACGAAAATTCGATCAACAACAGGAATCGAACCGGCGACATCCCGGTAGATGACAACCATGACTAGCGCACTAGTCCCCTAGACCACGCCGAAGAGTGACCGGTCTGAGTCTCGAATCCAAGCCTCCCGAATGCAGGGCAAATGCTTTGCCACTAAGCCATTTTTCTCGGTAAATTTACCCTCCAAGTAGTCAATGCAGATGAGTTCTTGAAATTGTAAAAACAGTGTCTATTACCTTTGGTGGACAAAACAGTCTGCACCTTCTCCTGCTTGTCATAACCAGGGGTCACCGGGCTCGACGATCGCGATACTCATCTTGCATCACGCTGTTTGAATTTCAATCGTTCGAGCAGTATGTTATGCACTGTATGTATTAAGATGCCTATCTTAGTAAATGGGTGTGCGCCTAATCTTCGATTGATGCTCCCGGCTTTTGAATTGCAATTAGTCCAAAGATAAACGGTAGAGTTATCAACGCACTACCCCCGTAAATTATTATTATTATTATTATTATTATTATTATTATTATTATTATTATTATAACAAATATCCTCGTCTGTCGTGCATTCATAATATTAATTGGATTATCACGACGTTTATATTACTACCTAATTACACAGTAGTTTGTTTTAGCGGGGCGTTTTCCTATGATTCTTTACAATCTGTGCCGTTTTCCTAGCCTGCTTGTATATATATATATATATATAAAAATCGATGAGCACTGCTTATAAATTTCTTCTAGAGTTTGGACAACTGGTTTGCGTACACTTCTCAGCGTTATTTAGGCATTCCCTAATTGGTTCAAGACAACTGTAGTCACTTTTTAAACATGCGTATATCAATTCTAAACAAACATACAAGCATATCCTAGCAGGTGTATATGTATTATATGATCATAGAAATACACGTGTGTGAATGTACATGTACAGACACATTTCTAGATACTACTGTGTTTGTTGGTAAGATTACTGTTATTACATCTATTGCTTTCGGCAATTTCCCGGCCAGTTATCTTCTGGCTGTAAATACTTGCTTCACGTGCGCGCATGCTACGGCCATAAACTGTGAGAGGTTACATAGCAGCTCGAGCTCTTAAAAACTTTCAGTCCTGAAAGCTGTTTTACAAGCTAGATAACTGTACAAGCGTTTTTAGAAGTATATATATATATAAAGAAGAAAGTAATAAGACTGGATAATTTTGGCGATTTGTCGTGGGCATTATCTATGCTTGCTCAATAATCCTTGAGATAGTTAATTTTATCCTCGAGCCAATTTGCCCACTGGAGCTTTTGAAAGGCTGTAGGTTCATTTTATCATTAAACAAGAATGTAGGTGTATTATGCTTTCGAAAGGCTGAAGGTTCATTTTTTCATTAAACAAGAATGTAGGTATATTATGCATATAGTTGCCTTATGATAAGATTGGCTTCGTTGTATCTTTGATGAGGCTTTGTGTCGTCGAAGAAACAACTCGTTTGTCCGCATGACTGTGTCCCATGCTATCATGTTATCATGGCCCGCCCGCGATATATTATTGCTGGTCGCGCAGCGTCCTCCACCTTGAACCGGATAGCAGGCGGCAGGGAAAACTAGCGGGAACCCACAGACACGAGATTGCGGAAAACTGTCTCCTCTATCGCTGCTGCTGCTGGAGTCATGCCGCCAACTCTACAGAGTCTATGTGTTCACGCCAATGATAATTATGATGCTGATAATGATTGTGACGATAATGCATGATGATTGCGACGGCGGGAACCATCGAAGGCTCACGGGCCAGGCGGATAAACCTTCTCGGGGTGGGGGGAGGCGGGTAACCCCTTCTCGAGGGGACGGGAAGTAAGGTCAATAACGACATCGCTCATTTTCTTCGGGGTCGAGAAAGAACTGCTCGACTGCTTCTACTACGACTACTACCGCTATGACGAATACTAGTACTACGTACAACTATTACCCCCGGCCCCATCACCTCCACTTACTTTACCCCGCTCTAGGGGGTAGGGCAAAAGGCTGCTGCTGCTGCGGGTGTTACTGTTGCTAAACCTGAGCTGTGGGCGTCCTCCATCACGACGGTATAGATGACATCGTCGACAATGATGAAGGTCTTAGAGTTTGTCAGCTATGCTATCACTGCTACTAGAACTACTGTGATGGCATGATTACTTCTTCAAGTGGGGCTGCTGCTGCTGTTGCTACTCCTGTCTGGATGACGATAGCCGGCGGGCCGGTTCGTGATTCTCCGTGGCAGACAGATAGGCGGGCAGTAGTAATAGTGGATGTTGTTGCTGTGCTTGCTATTGTTACTGCTGTGCTCTAGCTGTTGTTGTTGTTATTACTGTTGTTGTTGTTGCTATGCTGTTGTTGTAGGTTGTAGATAGGTAATATTCTTGTGGTGGCAGCGGTGGTCAAAGTTGTCATCGTCTTCGCTCATTGGCGGGCTCGTCGTGTCTTGGTGCCACCTATGTAAGTGGGCATCTGCTTGACTTGGACTGGTTGGTGGTCGCTATCGCGGTGATCCACGTGGTATCAACGTCATTGTCATCATCAGCATCATTATTATTGCTATCACGATGATGATGATGATGATGATGATGATTATTATTATTATTATTATTATTATTATTATTATTATTATTATTATTATTATTATTATTATTATTATTATTATTTCATTAATATGTGTTAGGACAATACAATTGTGAGGTGTGAATGTGTATTCTCATTATTTTATAGTTTCTTTCTTGCTGTCGTCAGCCCATCGCACCTAATATCGACGCGGCGTTTCCTCTGCAAACTGCCAATGAAAGCAACTGCCTCAGAAAGTCGCCTTCGCGTGCATCTCCGGTGTTTGCTTGCATTCGATCACTTAAGTCTTTAATTTATTATTATTCTTCTTTTATAAAAAAAATCTTTATTATTATTATTATTATTATTATTATTATCACCATCATTCTTATGTTCATGATAACTATTGGGATATTCTAGAGAACCCCGCTCCGGCTAGTTATGATGACACGTTTCGAGCGGGTAGCAGCAGCAGATCTCGCATCAAAAGGAATAAAAGTCCTAGCGACTATAGTCGCAGCACCAACCCACTAGCTAGAGGTAGCACTGCAACAGCGTGGCATCAAGTGGATGGTGCTATTCTAGCCTGTATAATCACGTACAGAAGCGATTGCCTGCCTGCCTGACCCGCTGACAGGCTGACATACAGACAGACAAGAAACCGCCAGACAGACATACACCGGTAGAGGCACGGACGGACACACACTGCAGGGTATCGCTGCGTTATGTTTTTACAAGCTCCGTTGGTTACGATGGTGATGCGCGTGGCAGTTCGTGGCGCTTCTCTCGTTCAAACGGGCGGGGGGAGGTCTTTCATCCTCTTTTTGTGACGTCGCCGTCGCGGCACGCAAAAATCGTTCCTCATATCTGCTCTGCAAATGTGTGCCAGTCCAAACGGCACGATTTGCGCTCGGACACAAAAGACACTCGTCACCTGTTAATTGGCGCTTTTGTTGTTGTCGTTGCTGTTGTTGTGTCCAGTTGCTGTTGTTGTTGCTGCTGTTATTGTTGCTGTTGTTGCTACTGCTCTTATCGCTGTCGTTGCTGTGTCATTGTCGCGACACGAGATTCTGTGTCTGGGCAAGATCATTTGAAACGGAGAAACGCATGATCCACGTCCGTACCGTGACAAAATAACTTTGCTACCTTTTTCGCGGCTGGTAATTTTGAGCACGACAGCATCCATCTTTTGGCGAAAATGGATTTTTCTGGTGGTGCAAGGGTGAGTTCTTGTTGTTATTGCTGCTGCTATTGTGTTACAAGTTGACCTACACTGTTACACATATTGTTTTACCTATCGCTTACTTTTATGTAGACTACGTATGTGTATCGAAAAAAAGACATTGATTTTAGCACTCATGCGTCAACATGCGCACTAAAGTCGAATTCTCATACATTGTGGCCTTTCTCAGCAGGCGTTGTTTATGGTCTATCTAGCGCTTATAAGGCACCACCTTAATCTTGAATTTAATTATTATTTTCCTAGGCTGCTTTGCTGCCTATGGCGTACTCCTCTTTTTAGAAGTTGTATGTGTTTGCACGTCTGTTTCTACACGGAAATCACAATGCTTGATATCCACGCCTCTACGCGCTCGATGCCAATATTGGGTCAATACACTGGGATGGGCCCCTTGGTATGTCATCTATGCAGTCTGGGCTTTTGTGGCTATGTGTGACATACTTATGTTTGTCGACTACAGCATGCGTCGCCTTGCTTTAGTTGACATTATAATTGAGAATCTTAAAATGTGTAATACGAAAACCTAAGAGTGTTTAATAGGAAAATAACTAGGCATAATAAGTACTAACACATGCAGACAACAATACATTTGGAAACACAAAACAGCAGAATATAAGGCAGTGGTAGCCGATTTGAACCCCCGACCATGAATATGTATAGTGGCTTCAGAAATTTAAGGCAATAAAACGGCTTTTAATTCCACTTTTAAGGAAGCTAGGGCTGTGATAGGTCATCATTTATTTATTTTATCGACGCTATTTATGTCTAGCCTTCATCGACGCAGCCGTTACTACGAAATTCTATAAATATTTTAGGATAGTATATAATGCAAGGAAGTCGATAGATTAATAGATATATTGAGTACCTCTCATGAGCCGTCCTCTTATAGATATTGGAGATGTCTACGTCTGCTCAAACAAGTGGTTGTAGTCAAATGAGTGAGTTTTGTGACTACTTTATCGCAATAGTTCACAACTCTAGTGATAATCATGCTCTATGTACCTGGCACGTGGCGACTGTCGCATACAGGACTGGAGCAAAGGTGCAAGACATTTGATACGTCTAAACCCCCCACTTCCCGTCTGGCCTCTTCTGGACTTTAGCTTCACATGCCGAAATAAAACATTCATAAGGTACTGCACGTGTCGAGCTCGGTGGCGTGGTGGCATGCGTCTGCGCCTCGCGACCGGAGGAGACACATAGGTGCGCGGGTTCGAGCCCCACCGTTGCACATTTGTATTTATGGGGGTCCGTCTGTGAAGCAATGCGCAAAGCAGTCCCATGGACGTTAAATCTTGGCTGAGAGTTAGCCCCGAAAGGATTTTTAGGTACTGCACGTGTCTTCCGCCTTAGTCGGATTGTTTCGGCAGCTGTCGGAAAGCTTGACTTTATGCATAAAACGGCTCCTTGCTTGTTTCGACGAACAAGGCACTCTCTTTATATGTACTGAAATACACCTTTTAAGCTGGTTGAAATCCGCCAGCGTAAAGTATACGCTGCTGCGGTTATTCCGTGCCAAGACCGTACATCAACCCCCGGAACAACCTTATGTATGAAGAGCCTCATTGTTGAGAAACCGGACAGTCGTCGGACATTTCCTACCTTTCCGTGAAGATAAACAAGAACACATCGTACCGTTTCGTCTATATGCGCTGTAAACGTCGTTCCCGTTTAATGAGCCTGAAGGTCAAGATACGGGAAAGAGTTAACGGTTAAGCGCCAACGGTTAGCCACAGCAACGTATAATGTCTCTGGCAGCCAAGTGACCTACATGCCTGAATTAGTCGACTTTGGTCCTGCTCGTGTTCATCCCAAGTTCCTTCGAGACGAGGAACGCTTCTACCATAGAAGCAGTGCGCTTGATGGCACATAGGTCGCGATATGCGACCACGATATCATCTGCACATATTACCACCACAACTTTTTGGCACTCCTGTCCGACATAAATAAAGTTGCTAAAACACTCAGAAGAGAGTCACCGACCCCCTCGTTGGAGTGATTCGAACAGCAGATGCCAAGGGACTTTGTCAAAGGCCTTGACGCAGTGTGCAATAACTGCATACTGATGACCTCTAAGTTGTGCCACAGCTCGCTCGATTTGTAACTACAGAACGTGGATTGCATCACGGGATCCTCGACCTCTTCATAAGCTAAATCGCCTCGATAGAAGAGCTTGTTCAGCCACGTGCTCAGTCCTCCAAATGATAATTTTGCAAAAAATCTTCTCTAATGTGCGCTCTGACGCTACTCCGCGATAGACACTTGGATCTTGTTTGTCATCACCGTGTTTACATATATATATATATATATATATATATATATGAAGATTCGGATATGGTTCAAAGCAGGCGTCCCCATCAAGGTCGCGACTTGCTCGTACTGATCTTCAATGCATTACGTGTATGACTTAGCCAACACACGCTGGCAACAAAATTACACGCAAATTAACTGCTATAGTCACCTGAAACGGTATGAGCTGAATGCGAAAAAAGCTAGCAAGCAACCAGTCGGAGTCGGGGCGGCGGGATAGTATACATAGACACACACAGGGCATCTATCTATTTGCATACGTTGCATAGTACGCCACAAAGTACACGCTGTAGTGAATAGAGGTACGAAAATGCATCGCTGTAGTGAACTGCAAGGCGCCTGCTGCATGACGCAGAGCGAGCCCGTCACCGTAACCGTATTAGTGCCTTAATTGCAACGCCGGCTGTTCGAGTGGTTCGACTGCCTCGCCGACTGCTGGCTCTATCTCTCATTCTGGTCCGCCTCGGTTTCTCTGTATCTGCCCGTCGATCTCGCTTCTGTCTTCGTTGTGTTCTTCTTTTTCTTTTTCCTACCTTTTCTTATTCTTCCTCTTCTTTTTCATCAGCCCTATCTACGTATCTATATCTATCCAAAGCTCGATGTCCATATCTCTCGATACATCTATATATATATATATATATATATATATATATATATATATATATATATATATATATATATATATATATATCTCGATACATATATATATATATACAAGCTCTTTGATATCCACTTGCTTTTTATATTCGTCATGTCTCTCTTTCCGCCCTCTTATCTGGCCCCCTTTTATCTCTTACATCTGACATACCACAAGTTTTTTTTGCGTTGCCATATGTGAACCATGTACGGATGACGCTCTCTACGACGACGCCAGTCTGGCGACGACGTCGATGCAAGATTTCGTAAGGCGAACGTCACACACTTGCCTAGAAACAGTGGGTCTTCGCGGGTCAGCTCCTAGCAAGAATGCGAACGATCACAGGGCAACAGGCGGACAGGCTCAAAGGTTTCAAAGGTCGAATATTTAAAGGTCAGACCAAGTGTGCTTTAACACACACTATACTGTGTGCACGCACAAACTAATGACTGTCGGGACAGGCCAGCGACAGATAGTCAGTTTCTTTGGTGAAATGTGCAAATATTGGCTCCTTCCGTAGTGTGGGATACATTCTTGATATAGATTTGTAACAAAAGCTGCTTAAGCCGTAACAGAAATAAACGGACACTCAGTACTAATGATTTTTATGCTCCTTTTTTTCTCATTCCTCATTGCCATTATTCAGGCTTCTCAGAAAAGGGTTCACTTTTACTTTTCAAGTAGAAAAGCACAAGCAATTTTCGGGCGATTTTATTATGTCGCTGTCGGTTGAACTACGAAAGCCATGGAACAGCCGCATTATTCGTCTGTCCCAATATATATATATATATATATATATACAAAGCACCCGGGCCAGGTGGCATCTATATTGAGCATTCGCTGCAGACAGCCACAGTGACCGCACACTGGGCCGCGCCTTTCAGTAGATGCAATTATAACTACCCGTAGCGTGGAGACAGTGCGCTACGACACTTAGTCCAGAGGGCAAAGGACCGCGGACCGAGCCTTTTTCTTGGCGCCGAAATCGGGTCCCAATACGAATGTTGACGCTGATGAAGGACGTGTTAATGTCCAATCAGATCATCTTGTACGACGCTATAGCGGAGCCCCAAGCATAAAACAAAAGACACACTTTACTCAGAGCGACAGTCTCAGCTTTTTGCTTTTTCTTTTCTGGTAGCCGAGTTACCAACACGTATACAGAGCTGACACCCCGCACCACATAGAGACAAGGTCCCGAAAAGCCTTGATCGCAGCGATAGCCCTTAAGAAGCCCCATTTGCTCTCGATTAAGGCCGCGCTAGCTCTATTCGATATGAAAATAGCGCCATACGAGATCCAGCTTGTGTGGGCAAAGCTATGCTCGGCTTAACTTGGTGCACCCGATTGGGTGAACCCAGCTTTTTTGAAACGGGTACTGGGTTTACATACGTCAGCATATTATATATTAAACCGCGTTGTTTACGTGTACCGTGCAACTTGTGAATAAGTGTGCACCTTTGCATTATTTAGTCACGCAGTCAGCACACTTGGGCACCTAGGGTGGGTCTCTCAGTGGATTGCAGTTGCTCTTGTATGCGTACGTATATTATATATAGACTCGCTACTGCAGTGCTCTCTGTACTGGCCGCAGCGCGTCGGACTCACGTGCATTTGCTCTGTACATGGGCGTCTTTCTCTCTCTCTCTCTCTCTGATTGTATGCACTTTTCACGGCAGTACTTCGGTGTATGTGGTGTGTGCCGTCCCTGTCTACGACGCGCTTTGACGCCCATGGTCATCTCTGTGTTTGTTGTCAGAGAGGTATGACCCCCCCCCCCACATTAGGTGCCCATACATTCAATCGAACACTGTATAGGCGCGTTAATGTCGACGTCGCATTGATATACAGAAAAGTCGGTCTGTACTACCGTACTTTCATTGGGCCTTTCATTGGGTGGGTGTGTGAACGCTTTTTGCGGCGTCGCCACCCCCCTGAGTACGCCCTATGAAAGGAGTGGAAGGTGGGGACCGCCGTGGAAGGTGGGGACACGCTGCAATGGACCGTGGGGACACGCTGCAATGACCCGCCGTGGATCGGCCAGGGGCAAGTTAAGTTTTCGGGCTGACCCTCAGCCAAGATTGAACGGAGTCCACGGAACTGTTTTTCACATTGCTTCATAGACGGACCCCCATAAATACAAATCGGTGGGGCAACGGTGGGGCTCGAACCCGCGCACCTGCTATGTGTCTCCTCCGGTTGCGAGGCGCAGACTTAAGCCACCATCACGCCACAGCTAACTGGCGGCCGGCGGGCCAGCAGACAGGCAGGCATGCAGGCATGCAGGCAAAGATAAGCTGTGCTGTCTGTCATCTATGCGCGTAAAGTGAACGATGCACCATTGAGCTACGTTCGGCGACGCAGTGTATAGATAGATAAACGTTGAGACGATAACAATAACAACACAAGCAGCCCGCACCGCGCCCCCGAACACGATGCTCCGAGGGGCGGCCGAACCGAAACGCTCGCTGCCGGGGGCCGAAAGCGACGACTCGAGCATCATCGAGGTTTCTGGGCGCACCAACCGCATCCGGAAGGATGGACCGAGCATGAAAACAGGACTCCTCCCATTGGTATGGTCTTCGATGGTATGGTTCGGTTTGGTTTACTGCTGACCGTTGTATTGTTGGTACGGTACCTATAACTACGGCGCCGCGCGCGCAACGGTGTGCCATGGAGAGAGAAAGGGAGAGAGCGAGAGGAGGGGGGGGGAAGAGGCGGTGGAAAGAGAGAACATAAGACGACTAGGACTATTCCTGTCATTTATGGACATTCTAATTATTATTATTATTATTATTATTATTACTATTATTATTATTATTTAAACTGGGTGCCCACAAGTACCAATAACGTTATAGATAGCTAGAATGACAAGTACTACGAGGTATGAAACACATGTATGAAACTTGATCTGTAAGGAGCGTGTGTTTGCAAGTAATAAACTAAACTGACACAGAACATTCACACGTGCTACCGTAGAAAATCAGAACCGTGATGCGTCGTACATAACGCGTCCTACATCGGGCGTAGTGAAACAGAGCCATTTCGTCGATGACATAACCGTTTCGTACGGGCTTCCGACGCTTAACCATCCGACCGCGTTGGTTCAGCAGCAGGCAGCGTTGCTCATGGACGTACCGACGGACGGCCATGAGCAACGCTACCTATTGCTCTAGACACTGCTCCAGACTGGCCGCCTGGATGTGCTAGTTATAATTGAGCATGATTTCATTTCACCACCTCTCAGTTTGTGCATTGATATCGTTGACGATTCAGTACAGAGGCTGTATGCTTTTGAGTGTATTCGCAAGTACTCATGAATAAAGCTATGTGTTTCATTCCATCATTCATTCAGCGATGGCGGCTTGATGAAGTCAACCCGTTGCGTAGCTTTTCTTCACAACCTTCATACGCCCTTCATGTTGTGAGCGGCGTGAAGTTGTGCTGAAGTAGGCCCACTTCAGCACAAACGGGAAACAGGCCAAACGAATAGTGTCAATGTGGTTTGACGACGTGTCCCGTAGGCGGTAGCGCGGACGATGGTTAACTCTGCTACCGCCACCGCAGTCCGCGTCTGCGACCGCAGCATCAGGAAGCTCCCCCCGAATATCGACGGCTGCAGCAATATTGTGCGAGACGCTGTAATGACAAGCAACATTCAATGACTGACGGCGTATGCATACGTATGCCACTCGTCCAGCCATCTTCCACGGTTCTTCTCATCGCCATCGTAGCCCAATGGAGGTCGAGCCCGGTGCTGGCGTGGTGGGTGGGTGCATGCGTCTGCGCCTCGCGACCGGAGGAGGAGACACATAGCAGGTGCAAGCGCGGGTTCGAGCCCCACCACCGTTGCCCCACCGATTTGTATCTATGGGGGTAGTCCGTCTATGAAGCAATGCGAAAAGCAATGGTCCCCTGGACGTTAAATCTTGGCTGAGAGTCAGCCCCGAAAGGAAAAAGGTAGCCCGGGCGAGCGGGCGGGCGGGCGGGCGGAGGGGAGGGAGAGGTGACGAAACTCAGCGCTCAGAAATCAATCCTGCGTCGCGCGTTGTAACTGTATTTTTTAACTAGATTTTAACGTTAGGTTCTCGATCAATCTGTGCAGTGGTTGGTGGTCGCTAGACGAACGCGAGTTTGTATCGAGCTCGTATGCCGAGCCTTCCGAGAGCTACGAGAGTTGGCCTGTCTCTTATAGTCGACGTGCTGTGTGTATTCTTCGGTGGACGCGAACTCTTACTTAACAGTGCATGTGCGTTTTGCTTGCTTTCAGGTGCGGCGGCAGTCTAACCGGGCAATGTCGGACGGCACCGATTCGGGAGAGGTACATCCCCACAAGAAATACTACAGGGAGCCGATGCACAGAATTTTCGTCAATAGGTAAGCTGCACGATTGTGGCTGTAGTTCGTGTACTTTTGAAAGTAACTATTGCTAATTGGTTAGTAGTAGGTAGTAGTGTTTTACAGTACGCCTCCCGTCGTTCGTCACTGTTTTCTGTTGTCGTTGGTGGTGTGTGTTAGTATATGTATTGCAGTCGTTCTGTATATATATATATATAATAATTTATATATATTTATTACTAAATGGAATTCGCCGCATTCTAGCAGCAGTGGTAGAACCTGTCCAAAACATTTTTTTAGTGGAATGGGACGGAGATCTCTGCTTAGAGTGAGGCGTAAATTACTCGTATCTATTACTGGTGTGGGTTTTGGACATCACCTGCAGAGTTTTTTTTGCAGCAGTATAACCACGACGCAAAATTTACGGAAATCCGAACACGACGTTTTTTGGTTCCCACCGACAATGAGTCCTTGGTCCTGGAAGCGATGTCCGACCACCCATTAGGTATAACAAATAGTCGTATTTTCACTCTCGCTTCTAAAGAAGACAATTCCGCCTCCCCCATTCCATTGGAAAAGTTATTTTTGAAACAAGTTCTAGCACCCCTAAAATGTGGCGACATACTTTAGGAACACCTTATATATAAAATTAAAGACTATTATAGTCGCAAGTTATCGCAATATTATATTAACAAACGTGTAGTGTCGTATAAAAATACAGGTGCATATTCGCAGAACCGTCTTGAATCTACAGCTTCCGTTTGAATTGTGTTCGAGTTAGAAACGTGGAGCATATTTGAGGTATGCGTTCTGTGATAGCCGATTTAATTGCTCGTGTTCTTTACAGATCCCTTCACCTGGACAAGATCAAGTTTTTCGGCTTTGATATGGACTACACATTGGCTCAATACAAAAGCCCAGAATACGAAGCAGTTCAGTTCAACATGCTTGTCGACCAGCTGCTAAAGATTGGCTACCCGAAGGAACTAAAGCAATTTCAATTCGATCCTAGCTTTACGATCAGGTAAGCTTGGTTCGATCAACCAAATTCTACCAATAAATATATATGGATGAATTATGTATATATATATATATATATATATATATATATATATATATATATATATATATATACGTATATATGTGTGTGTTTATGTACTGCAATTAAATCCTAATAAAATGCGCCAAGGTGCTATGCCAGTAACGTTGCACGTGTTCATTCTCTAGAGGCCTGTGGTTCGACACGCTGTACGGGAATTTGCTGAAAGTGGATCCGTACGGGAACATTCTTGTGTGCTGTCACGGCTTTACGTTCCTCAAAACATCGGAGATATACGAACTGTATCCAAACAAATTCATTAAGCTCGAAGAGTCGCGAGTGTTCGTGCTAAACACGATGTTTAACCTGCCGGAAACCTATCTAGCTGGCCTGCCTCGTCAACTACTTCACTACGACCTCCGGCTACACACCGTACGTATACAAAAACGGTCGACAAAATCTCTTCTGTGTTTGACTATCGTTCTGCAGACGTCACTTGTGCAGTTTGCTCCAGAACCCTAAGCCTTTATTTAGCTCTAACGCTAGCAGCCCTTTATCATGTAGGTAGGTGTTAACTCGGTACTACGCTCCAGAAGTCGCTCCAGACAAAATTCCGAGACTACGAACGAAACTAGTGCGTTTTTCGTGTTTCTAATTTTTAAAATATCGTGAGAAACGTATATTTATGCGTATGTATACCTATTTTTACTTGTAATCTACGAAACGAGCCTTTTTTTAAGCTTTTGTGGGAGTAACTATGACTCTCTTTTCAGCGTTGATGCCTGCGGCGCGCGAGTTACGCGTGCTGCGGGTACCTTCACGCGCCAATAGAAAGTTAGTCAGATGTATAAACTCCCTATAGTAACATTACCGAGGTCACTTTTGTTGGTGCGGGAGGCAAGATATTGACTGTGTGGCAACGAATACTTATTGTCATACTGTCGTGGCCCATTCGAGGGCTGGTAAAACTAACTTAAAATACGGGGGAAGGCGTACTGCGCACTGAACCCGGACCGGTCGGTCAATGCCCCGGGCTTAAGCAACCCGGTGGTACCGACTGGGACAACTAAGTGTGTATGGGACCCAAATTTTATTTCGATAAAGTATACGTAATATGTGATGGAACTCCTATTTCAGCACAAAGGCCGGCGTCAACATGGGAAACCTCTTTATGTCGTTCAAAACGATCTTCCGTGATCTCCGCTGCGCCATGGATATGATGCATGATTCGGTGAGTTTTCAGGGGTGGACGGGGAAGACAGCGAATTTAGCTCTCATATGAATGAATTTGGCTCCTTTTGTCACGTATGGGAGACTATCGCCTTGACGTACACATAAGAAACCTCTAGAAGAAACTCGCTCCACTGGGAGAAGGAGTGCCACTATGATATAGAATGAAAATCTAATATAGAACGGCACAAATCTCTAATCGAATATTCTAGGCCCCATCATTAGTCATTAGGTTGTATTCGCTAATTTCGGTGTATCGATTTAGTTAAAAGATATTCACAAGGCTTCGTGCATTGCTTCGGGTACCAACGCTTCGGTCTCACAACATGCTAACTAGATGTATCTGCGAACGCATTTGTTTAGCAATATGACTGGGTGCATTTCTCATATCGAATACCTATGACATTGTTGTTAATGTGGACTTATTAGTATGATGACTATAATTATTTTTACAGCTCAAGTATATTAATGTTGTATTTTTATAGCTCAAGTGTATTAATGTACTGTGAAATGCAATATATGACTGTATACTGTATCTTTATATTCGGTCGAAAGCTGCGTATTAAAGCTCCACAAAGCGTGACCTTATCGCAAACGCGACACGCCGTCACCGTTCGCGTAGATTGGCAGTCTAGCTGATATGACGAAGACGGCTCCTAACTAAAACCAGTAAAACACACTGCCCAATCAATACCAGAAAAACTAAGTATTTTTTGTGGAAAGGCCAGTACTGCCCGTTTTTGTGTTGCGGTCGGCCTCAGATCATTTCATGTTCTGAGGCCGCGTGACTTGGCAAATGTATATAAATGCGCAAAAGTCGTCAAACGTTTTTAAAGTCTCATTATGTTTTTTGTTAAAAGACAACTTCATCAGTGGCTGGACGGACCTGGACAACGTTAAAATACTCGGTGGAATTATGTAGCCCCTAGTGAAAACAATTTGTCTTTCCGGTTATCGTAATTATCAAATAATAATAAAATTATTAGTATTAGTTACATATCAATGATAATAATAATAATATATAATTGAGATTTTAGTAATTTTAATACTTGTACACATTAAGAACAATGAACCTTTGTTACGGAAAAGTAGTATTGTTATATAATAATTTTAATTTATTTTGTTACGAAAACCAGCCGGCAAATGTGTTGTTTGAGGTTCTTATATATATGAATCAGGTGCTCTAGGCCTTCCCCCCCGGGAGCGTGTCAAGAATCATTCTCGCGATGCTGCGCTGAACTTCTAAGGCGATGCGCTGCCTCAGGAACGATGTGGATCGTTTATCCCCGTTCGACTTCTTGTTGTCGTTTCTCAAGGTTTTGTAATGACGAGTCTTTTTCCTTTATGGCTTGATTGCAACGCCGACTACCGTGCAGGAGATCGCCGTATAGCTCGCCGCATAACTGTTGCGAATCGACGCGGCCCAGATTAGCAGTTTCCCCATGATAATCATAACAATAATAAAAATAATAATAATAATAGTAATAATAAAATTGGCCCGTTTCGGTCTCCAATCTTACTAAATGTTTATGTGATCATGTTATCTTTTATCAGTTCAAACCGATACCAGAAGATCCTTGTTGCGAACGGGCAAAAAAGCGACGATGGGTAATTCACGTTTAATCGTTTTCTTATTTCGTTTTCTATCATAGTTTCACTTCATGTATATACTATACACATATGCATGTACAGTGTATATGTAAACATTATTTTTTTAGTTTGGTCCTACTTCTGTATCACATTTCTACGATCCCCTGTTACGACGTGCATGAAGCCTGAGTAACTGTGTGTCAGTTAAGTTCGACTTTTTTTTTACTGCAAATTAGGGTAACTCACCACGACAATATCCTCTCCCTGGACGCTTCGTATTTGTCGCTCCTATCATATATAAGCCATTCCATGCACTGTGAATGTACAAGGCTTTGTTGTACACCGCCACGGGAAGTTTGCTCTGTCTAGGCTTGCAAATATGGACTCACTAGGTGGATCTATTCAGGTTGTTGCCTGATGTGCAGTAGCAACCACAAAGACATGATTGAAGTAATAACTGTTTGACAGCCAATCTTAGGGGACCTGAACCCGCTCCCCGTGTATCATGCATCTGGAATCGTCGACGCAGATTTTCATCATATTCACATATATCAGCACACTTCAGTATGAACTTGCTGCATGCCAAATTAAATGCATGTGCTGCTGCTTACGCCCACGCTGCGCTATATATATATATATATATATATATATATATATATATATATATATATATACAACGTCTCCTTGAATATAATATAGACCTTATTTCTAGTAGTAGCGTTTTCGTTGCGTCAATATTCGCCTAATAGTGGAATGTTTACTGCTAGCTCTACTAATGCTGTTGCAGTTTGTTTGTATTGTCTATGCATGCGGCTGGTGCTTTCACCACGCGCAAATGCGAGAGTGTGCAAATAATAACTCAAGTTTTCACGTTCACACAATGTGTATTGCTGCCGGGGGCACACGAATTTCGAATAGAACATTCTCAAAAACGAGACAGTGGAAAATCTCGAGAAGTATGTCGAACGCGACGAGCGGCTGCCTTTGCTGCTGGACCGGATGCATGCGCACGGCAAAACCGTCTTTCTGCTCACCAACTCAGATTTTGCCTACACCGAGAAAATCATGTCATACCTCTTCGATTATCCCACGTGCAAGAAAGACTGGAAGAGCTACTTCGACTACATCGTGGTTGATGCCCGCAAACCGCTGTTCTTCGGGGAGGGCACGATTCTCCGACAGGTAGACACGGTAAGCATAGCGACTAGTTGCCTGTGACCTAGCTTTTTTGTCGGTTATTGGACTTGAGTGCTATTTTGTTTTCAGATATATGTTCCAGAGATAAGTATATATATATGTATATATATATATATATATATATACATTTTCATTCAAATGACATTCAATGTCCATCGAATAAAATAGAGATCGAATCCAGTAATAAAACAGAAAACATACAAAGTTTTATTTAAGGTGCTCAACAAGCGCTAACAAGAGGCATAACATTTAGAGGGCGTTAAAAAATATTTTGTATTTGCGTGTCTGGTCGTCAGGAAACCGGAAGTCTGCGTATCGGCAAACACGTGGGTCCACTCCAGGTAGGCCAGGTCTATTCAGGCGGCAGCTGCGATGTGTTCAACGAGTTCCTTGGCGCCAAAGGCAAAGATGTACTTTACGTTGGAGATCACATCTTTGGCGACATCCTCAAGTCAAAAAAGACACGGGGTATGTATGCTCACTTATTTGATTGCCAAATAACCGCCTTCACAGCGTGTCTCCTAGCCAGTGAACGACGTATACGTTTGCTTTATCTCATAGCATGAAACTCTTGCCGTATCGTCACTTGTCGTTCTTTGGCGTGCCGATTTATAGGGTGGCGCACGTTTCTGCTCATTCCGGAGCTGATCAAGGAGCTGAATGTATCGATGACTCAGTGGCCGATCTTCGAGAAGCTTCAGGAGTACGACGTTCAGCTGGCGAACGTATACCGAAATCTTGACTCCAGCTCCACCGAAAGCCCAGATATTACAGCTATTCAGACCAGACTCAGAGTATGTTTTGAAGCAATTTTGTGCTTTGCCTTAAGCTCATAGCTGAAGCAGCTAGATAAGCGTATATATATTTATATATATATATATATATATATATATATATATATATATATTGACCGTGAATGATTGATTACATTGAATAATGTATATATATATATATTCCAGAGTTAAGTCCTTCTTTAAAATATCCTCTTTTTAGCAGCTGTTTTGTCCCTACCTTTATCGAATTGTTGGCATATGTCTGTATATATTTGCTATGTGGCTAACTGTTCTTGCTGCTGCTGTTGTTACTATGCAGGAAACGTCACACGATCTGGACATGTGCTACGGCATCTTCGGTTCGCTGTTTCGTTCGGGATCACGGCAGACGTTCTTCGCTGACCAGATCTGTCGATTCGCCGACATCTATGGCTACACGTTTCTCAACCTTCTCTACTACCCGTTCACGTACATGTTCCGATCGCCGGCGATGCTGATGCCGCATGAGTCAACGGTGGAGCATGACGATCATAGCGACAACTCGGTGATACCGCAGGTCCCCTCCAGCGTGCGGAAGGTTAGCCCCAGCTCGTTAACAAGCGGGCAGACGTAGTACGAGGCAGGCTCTAGGGGCTCAAGGTTGCCATCTATTTACCCCGTCGAGGGCACCAAGCTTCCACACCAACTGCCAATGTTCAGGGCGGGCCTCGGGGAGTAGCAGCTTGTGGTATATACGTATAATAGCAATAACCAAGTAAAAAGAAGTCTTGTTGTGTAATTTTTGTTCCTGCTACTGCTACTACCACTACTACTACTACTGCTGCTGCTGGTGTTGCTTCTCATTAGTATCTTTGTAAAAAAAAAAGACGGGGGATTTGTCTAGATTTAGCTTCAATTGTGTAGACTTATGTTTGTCATTTTTAACTGAAGGGAGGTTGTGATAGACTAGTTATAGTTCTTTGTTTGTTGAACGTATGTCCAAGTCATAGGTGATAAAGCATGCTTGTCGTTCGACTACGAAGCCAACGGTGACACTTGTAGGGGCGAAGGGGTGTAACAACACAGCGAAGGTTAACGTAAAAAATTTAACTTGAAGAAGCGGCAATAACAGCATAAGACAACACGGCGCTAGCATCGCACACCTAGTTTAGGTCGGTCGTTGTATAAAGTCGGTACTATTCGATACTGCGTCCTAGTAACTTCCGATTGTAGATTATTCTTTCGTCACACAGACACATGAATTTCCAAAAATGCTAACAGTCGGGCACCGAAATGTATTCCGGATATGTTCTCTGAGCCTTGAAGCCAACGTCCCCTCGATTTCTTTTCTTAGAGTGGACACCTAGTCGAGCGCGGTAGCGTAGCACCTCGCGGCCGAAGGAAACACATACGTTCACGGGTTCGATCCCCACCGGTACACGTTTGTATTTATAGGGTCCATCTTACGAAGCAATGCAAAGGCACCCCCGTGGGCGTTAAATGTTGGCAGCCCCAAAAAGTTTTGTAGACTGGACACCTATGGATGTGCCTGTTTTTCAGCCAACCACCCACCCACCCCATTCCCTTCATCCCCTATCCTCACCTTACCTTCACCCTCCACATTTCATTGTCCCACATACTCATATGTGTTTCGCGCTCACTACGGATCCTATGAGTACAGTATTTGTTGTATGCATTAATTCTGGTTGTGCTCGTCCCTCGTGTCATCCCTCGTGTGATCACGACCTCTGTCGTCGGATTGTCTCCGTCACCACCTCACTGCCATCATTACCGTCCTTATCTCGATGACGTGCGCGATCTCACCACGCGGCCTGGCGCCTGGCCATCTCATGCACCCACATATCTGTCGCCGATGCTGCTGCTTGATACTGCTACTACATCTACTACTACTACTTCCACTACGACAACGGCTGGTTGAATATGCTGACCGTGTTGGCCACGCTGGACACGCTCACACATTCGCATATCCGTGCGGCGTCAACCACCACGCTCGCTTGCCCACCGGCGCGTATCAAATGCGCGCAGACGTCTTCAAGCGCTCTCGTTGGCCGGACAGCCGATCTCGTCGCCACGCAAGAAGCGACCACGACGCTGGTCCAAACCAGCAGCGTGAGCCTCTAGTGCAGACCAGTACGACCACCGCCGCCACCACCACCACCATCACCATCACCACCATTACCACCACCACCACCACCATAACCACAATCCACTATTCATGTACATAGTCTGTCACCTGTCCATCTTCCCATCTATCTATCTATGCCACAATGTTTGTGTATGCGTGTGTGGTGGTGTATCTGGGCTTGGTGTCGAGGGCCTAATTGCACTCTTTCTCTCTCTCTCTCTCTCGCACTGTGTGTCTATCTCTCTCCCTCTCACTGTTCCCACTTCCTTGCAACAACTCCCTTAGCCCCACTTGCCTCGTTTTCTTCTCCAGGTCCGGTTCCTTGTCTCCCCCGCCTTGAGGAAGAGCGAGCAAGCGAGAGCGCGAAAGAGAGAGGGCTAGACTACAACCCCTGCAACTACTCATATGACCATAAACTATTTTTAGAGTTGTTGTTGTGGTTATTGTTACTGTTGTTGTTGTTGTTATCATCATCATCGCTGTTGTTGTTGTTGTTGATCTCGTCGACGAGTTCCTCTCGATGTGCACGTGCGGCGTGCTGCCGTGATGGCTGTCTGAGCGGTCTTCCGCGCTCGACACGTAGCGAATGCATAACACGCTACACGCACTCCAACCACGCACTGAACCAAGCACGTGTTTCTCTCTCTCTCTCTCTCTCTCTCTCTCTTTCGGTCTCTCGCTATGTGTTTCGCCTACGGACGATTGGCGCACTTGGTGTGTCCGCTTGCAGGTGTCGGTTACGAACAGCGGTTCAAAGGGGCCCGAAACCCCAACCCAGGTGACGCACCATCACGACATGGACGACGACGACGAGGAGAACGGCAAACATTAAGTGGGCGGCGAGCGGTGTTCTAACAGACGTCGCGTCGTTATCACTGTCGTCAGCTTGACAACAGCAGCAGCAGCAGTATAGAGGCGCGTGGCGTCCTGACTCTTCCTCATCGCGCGGCGTCCTCGACCACCGAGCTACAACATCTTCCGCCGCGGCTTCTGCTTGAACCAGATCAGTAACGGTCAGCACAAGCGGTCCCCCGACGAACGGCCATTGGCCATCATTGATTGGGGTGCTTGTGCCGGGTCGCACAATCCTGAAGTCAAGACATTGTCCAACTAGGAAGAGCAGCGTTACGGCGCCGACGTTGCAAATAAAGACACACACACACACTCACATATATATATATATATATATATATATATATACACACACACATATACATATGCGTATGTAAACCAATTTGAGAGAAGAGAGAGAAGCCCTAAGCTGTGAGTGCATCTCAGCGACAACGTTAACAGTAGAACGGACTGAAATCACGATGGTAACAATGCAAAGAACGACACATGCAATGTGAGCATTACCCGCAGAAGCAACAAAGACAGAGTCAGCTTGTCAACGCAACCAAGTTTGTAGTATTTCAGCGCAACGTTAGGTTAAGTAGGCAGACTGCCAGGGCCACTTCAAACCGATCGCAGATGTAGTGTAGTGTACGGGGGATGAGACATAGAGTACGCAGTTAAATAGCAAACAACACGGGTGGATTACATCATGAACACGGCACCAACTGAAATGCGCCCTTGGGGCAATACCGCGCGCGCGCAATGTTACAACAGTGATTGGATGCGAATGATTGATGTATGTTAAGCAAGCAGCGATCTCAATGGAATGGTCCAATTGTGGTAGGCTCAAGCAATATACTGTCGTTGGAGACATGAGAAACAGAAATGTGCCATATGGAGAGTGCCGAATGATGGCTAGAACAGGGGCAACAAAAAAAAGAAAACAGAAAACAAGACAAAAGACGTGACTGCGGTGGCAGCTAATCGACTAAGAATGATCAATAAAGTATTAGTGTGGAACTGCTCAGCCATCCTCAGAGTGGCTGGCAGGCGACGGGCACTCACGGGTCTGTAGCAGCTTCTTATGGTGGTAGTAAATTGTTTTTGGTACATTTTACACCCTTTTTTGGAAAACCTATACTTGCAATTTTACAGCGTATATGCGTATGCAAACAATAAGTCGATGACAAAGTTCAGTAAAGAGCTCTAACAGCTATTGAGAGAGAGAGAGAGAGAGAGAGAGTCAGAGCGCGTAAGAGGGAGAACTGACTACTACTACTACTACTACTGTGTAGTGCGTATTGACAATTACACATATATACGTAGGAACATGTATGCTTACACACTCCACCAACTACCCTCCGTGGGTAGCTGGTGCTCCTGCTACCCCGAAGCTTGGCAACGACACTTAGAGCGGTTGGTTAGATTTATTACGATTGTTCGAAATGCGCGGCGGGGGGGGGGGGGGGGGCAAGTATGGCATGTCAGGATGTGACTGACAGCTGGTTTAAGAAGTTTCCACAACATTGCAAATGGAACGAATGATGCTTACAGGTGGTTCATAAAATCATTTTTTCCACGAAGCGGGTCGATTTAATCCGAAAGAGCGGATACAACGACGTCTTAAAGAAATCGCAACGAAGTCGTCTGCTCGTGTCGACCCATTTTTAGCTGATTTAGTAAAGCAGCTTCTAAAAAGTCAAACTGATCTTATGACATCGCTTTCAAAACCAGAAACACAAATTGGGTAGTCGAGGGTCGTCCGTCTGTATTAGCTGGATAGCTTTTTGTTGATTGTTGTTAAGCTTTTCTTACGCTACAAGTCGCATTGTTTCCGTCTTATAGATATACACACATACATACATACTGCGCGCATATATATATATATATAATATTGATTATAAATTTGAATAAAAGAAGACTAGTATTGCTATGATTCTACTTTAACGGTGTGTTGCATTTTATACGGACAACCTGCACAGATGCTCACAGGAACAGCGTCGATTTCGCGGTACTTAACTTCCCTGACATATCACTAAACAATTTAAAGTGGCACTCTAAACATGTACTAAATACCACGTTTCGGCCTTTGCTAAACAGAAACGAATACTATTCTTCGAACAAAATGCGTCACATTTCATTTAGATATGATACGCAACCTTGCGTACTTGGCGATGATCGATGACGATGTGACACCTTCGATAGATGTTAGTGTTAGCTCTACAGATAAAATGATCACAAAGCCAGAATAGCCGTTTTAGTCAAGATTATAGAGCAACCTTTATTTTAGTACTCTTCTCGTTCTATTCGCCTGGATATACAAGACATTTTCAGCCCAACAAAAGCGTTGCGCGCTCGTAGGCTAATGCTGGCCACTCTACGTGGCCAGGTTATGGCCACGGGCAGCACGACAATAGTTGTCTTATGGAAAGTGATGAAAATCCGGCAGACGCATAGGCGCTACGTGTGACACACAAATAGTTTCTGAGCGCAAGGTGCCGTTAAACAAGAGACTGCACATCGTCCTCTACGACACGAGGTTTCCTTCATTGTCTGACTTCTCACACCGTTCAAAACTGTGTCTGTCGGTGTTGCCGCCAATGCTGCCTGATTCTGAACAGAAAAAAAAGCTCACGCCATCTGTGATATTTATCCAAAATCATTGCGAAGCATCCCTTACCAGCGCTGTTATTGAATAGGTGAGGGAGAGATAGGTGCGTAGAGGTGCAACGGCACCGTACATTTTCAGCAATCGGTCAATTGTTGGGAGTTCTCCCTAGCGCTTGCAGGCTTGCACGTAGATATGAGTACACGTAAGCGCGCGATTTCCGCATGCGCTTTCACCTTAGATCTGTCATTCACTCGGGACAAGGTACACCGTTTGATTGTATCGTGCGCCGGCAGCAGACTATCCAATACACTACTATTTGTAACAACATTGCCTAGTAAAAATAGATTACTGTACCATTTTGCCATAATCACTATGGTGTGTATTATATAGAGTAATTTTATGTCGTGTATACTCTCTCGCAATCTCTATACTAACGCACTAAAAGCAGCAGGCAAATCTGATCTACAGATCACCGATGCTCATCAATTGTGTCGTTTCGTCGGTCACATTTGTTGATGTCATTATGGCTTTGTCTGTCCACGACCATATTATCATGAGGTCCAAGATATGCGTCCCACTACTGTACAAGAAGACACGAAGCCCACGCGGGTCGGCTAGACGGCAGCGCTTCCGGCAAGCTATTGTTTATGCCTCATGATGGAAAGGTCCGGGGTGTTGTCTGTGTGCTTTGTTTTTTTTGCATGGTTTGTCCTTTGCAAATATACATTCTACCTATCTGTGCCTTCCGTCCATCTATCCTTCATACACTAGTTTATCTATGCATTCCAACCAATGTGGCATCATCATACAGTCAAAACGTTCACGAGTCCACTATGCAATCAAGACAAAGCGGTCACAACCACATTTGTTCTTCGTAACTTCGTTTTTTGCTGTGTCCCATTTAGCCTAATACTACCGCCTTTGGGGGCCCGCCATTCAAAGAAGTAACTATGACTGACAGCTACACTGACTAGCCATAATAATAATAATTCTAACTAACAATAATAATAACATGAAATGTTCATAGTCATAGTAACAAGACAGCAAAAAAATCAAACAGAGGAGCGTCTTCCCAGCAGCCACGCCGGCGCGATCGTGCGCTTCCTTTGCGTCGGGCCCTCAACATACGTTAAGTTATGTCGTCGCTGATGCTGTGGCTGCAGTGGAAATGACGCTGCTGGTCGTGTGAGAATAATGACTTCGCTCGCTAATGGGTGGTACGACGCGAGAACTAATACCGGTTGTATAGTTAGTAGACATTCGTTCACCAGAATGGACACCAGCCGATATAGCACTGGCAAAGGTTTTCGGGCGAAGTCGCCTGTCGAATGAGCAGTTCCACCTGTTGTGAAACTTCAAGTGGTGTCCGTTGATCGAAGTCACATCCTGCCACCGAAGAAACGAAACACACCATATTTAATACGTGCGCCAATTAGTCACCGAAATAATTGAAATATACTAGAAACAGATAGCCATAAAAAAAACACTTACGTTGGAGGAAATTATATTTAAAAAAATAAAAAAAGCTCAAGTTAATCAAGACACTTCACAGTGACTAAATAGCCCCGCAGACTAATGGTAAGAGGCACAATATGTAAAATTTTAGAAAACAACTTATTCTCAATGAATACATCAATATCTATCTATTTATCCAGTATATAATTGCGCGTTAGGTGGCAGAGCGCCCGGCGTGGTGATGCAACAGATAAAGATGTTTTACAGATTGCAGAATAGAAGCAGCAGGGACTCAACCTTAATATTTTACTACTAACCTAAGACAATAAGTATACAGCTACTGTTTGTAACGCACGTAACGTACAGGCCAGCCGACCAATATGCGGCTGATTGACCATCGTACTGATAACGTACGAATGAAGACTATAGCAGCTCGTGATATATGTATAGAGAACGAAAAAAGAAAGAGGGAAGACACACCTGTCAGCTTTTCTCGGACGCGTTTAATAATAGCGACAGCTTTCCTATTGAGAACTTCTTGCTTCGGACCTTGAGGGGGTTGCTGTTGTTGTTGTGGTCGGATTGCGGGCTCGCCCTGAGGATTCGCACGCGCTGATTCGTCAATTGGCGCCTCCGAAGGCGGCTGAGATAAATCGCTGGGTTTTGACGTTTCATTCGCACTTGATTTCCGAACACTAGCATCCCCTGGAAGCAGACATGATAGAATTAAAGCTCTGCAAAAAATAACTAACTAAATCACCAACTATATTTCCGGTACGTACGCAGACCCAGATACGATACTGAGTGAAGTACCTCTATACATTTACCCGTTTTGATATGAACCGATGTATACAAATACTCGCACTCTGTTAAAATATTCCTAATCCCTAAATTCAGAACCCAGCACTCAGAGGAATTTCAAACTTTTCATACATTCGTCCTGTTACACGCAAATTACGTTCGACTTTCTTATTCATAGTGGGACATTTTTTGACAATGGATGGCCTAATGATAACAATCATGTGATGGCTCTTAAATCACCCTAAAGGATTTTGCCGAAAATGCGCTCAAGGAACAACGAAACGTCAATTAAAAGATACATAAATGATTATTAAAATAATCAATGTTTACAAAATGTTTATTTAAAATTATAGTAAACAAACGTACTTAAATTGCTATTTAAAAATACATAAATATCGCACAAGAATAATTTGTAAGACATGGCGCCGGGAAATGCGACCCTAACTAGCATGACGACTCCTGCATCAATTTCGTCAATAAAGTCCGCGCGCGCATCCACGACGTGTCCACTATATTCACGAGAAGTCAAATTCTTTCGGAACTGTCTGCGTCTGCTGTGATTGAAGTTCGCTGTTTATACACTGACGGACTGGACTCGAATAGACCGCTCACGAAAGTAGTTCTAACTTTTAAACGGCAGTCATCTAGTCCGCTAGTTTGTTGGCTACACGGAGTATTCGTATGTATACTCCGCAATTACGATTCGCACTGCCATATATTTGATACCAAAATGATTAACATGAAATGCCTGAATGTGTTAGCTTTGAGCGCTGTAAATGACGGTAGGGTTATGGTTTTGAGATATTGGACGTGAGGTCTAAAAAGGAACTTAATTTTTGCAAATTCTCTACTAAACGACCATGTCGCATTTTCTGCTCAGCGTTACATGTTCTTTGAACAAACAGAATTTTCTCTTTGAAGGAGCAGAACCCCACGAACACGATGTGCCTAGTTTTTGTATAGGAGAACTAGTTATCTCGCAACAGCACATTTTATGCTTCAATATCGGGGGAAAACACCACTGTCACAAATTATAGTAATTTAACTCTCACTCCGAAACAAGACTTCTTAGAGACCATGTAGCATTATAAAATATTTGCTGTAACAAGCTATTATCGATTTTAACACCCTGTATATATATATATAGAAAACTATGAATGCAGCGTTGTACGCCCTTAATATATATATATATATATATATATATATTAAGGGCGCACAACGCTGCATTCATAGTTTTCTATATATATATATATATATATATATATATATATATATATATATATATATATATATATATATATATATATAAGATATATATATATATATATATATATAAAGAAAAACAAAACAAAAGAAAACAAATAAGCGTTAGGGGATCGCCAAACACGCTTTTTCTATGAAATTGGGGAATGAAATGTCTTGTTTAGGAGTCGGAATGAGTTTGTTTAGGCTTTTGCCTTCAATTCATTAAGAGTTTCCATTACGCTCATAAAATAGACATCTTCAGCTTCATTTCACGAGTATAACATTAGTACCAAAATGGTGGTGGTGCAATTCGTGATATGATTACTGTAACCCGTTTTCCTCTGTCCCCCGAGGTAGGATTCCTAGAGGGTCCCGTGTTAACAAAGAAGGAACGTTAGCAGCTGGCTTCAGATGGTGAACCTCTAACTGAGTCTAATGATCCCACAAAATGTCGCCCATTCGTTTTCTGAAACCTTGTATATATATATATATATATATATATATATATATATATATATATATATATATATATATATATATATATATATATATACAATTCGTTAACGAATATGACAAATATATGTACATAGTTGACCTACCAGTTGGACCAGTAGCCAGAGCTTCCGTCTGTTGCTGTTGGACTGCCGCATCAGGGCCAGGAGCGCACACGGTTGCCTGATGTTGTTGTTGTTGTTGTCCGTCCCAGGCAGTGCTGTTCTTATTGTTGTGATTGTTAGCACAATTAGTCGCATTGGGGATCGCGGCCCCGTGGGGAGCGGGCTCTCTAGCGACCGTCGTGTCTACCGGACGGGCAGCCGTCGGATGTTTGCTCCTTCCCGTTGGCTGAACATTGGCGTCTACTAGGCGCCAGTTAAACAGTGGGTCGTAGACAAATGCCTCGAGTACAGCCATGAGTGAGTCCTTATGATTGCGCAGAACCTTCAGCACCTTCTCGCACGTAATCCGGTACGTACCCTCAATGCCGGTAACCTCCATCGCGAGAATGAGCATGCGCGTTAACCGGAATGGTATCTTCTCTGGAAACTTTTCCCGAGTCATCGCCACCTCAAAACAGTCGCCAAAGTCGATGTGTAGAATCTTTCCCGATGTACGCAGCATCAAATTTGACGGATGTCGATCTCCGAGGCCTGATCATAGCGAAAGAGTAGACTCGATTAAGAATATATATATATATATATATATATACAAGTAATTAGACGAAAATCCACTACTTTAGAACATATGATTTGGTTTTTAACACAGAACTTCCAGATTCGTTGCTCCTCTATTGGCGGCTCCTTAAAAATCGCGCTTCTGAATCGGAAAAGCCGGTTGTTTCAGTTTAATTCTTAAGATTCATAGTATAGAACTTGCCGATCCGCCGTTATATATATTGGCCACCAGAACAAGATGATTCGGTTTGTTTTGCTTAGAAGCGCCAATGACCAGGCTCCTTGCAATATTTTTTGTTACCACAGATAGCAAAATTCAAAAATACAATGTTTAGAGATTATAGAGTCAATAAAGAAAAACTCGCATGGGCAACTCAACTCAATTCCAAAAGACGCGTTTAAAAATATTTCTAAGAGTGGGAAGAAAAGCTTTTTTAAAAATATAAATCAGAACTTCTCAATCCGTTTTCTTATATATTCATATATGCATGCATGCGTATATGTACGTATGTAGGCATATATATATATATATATTATATCCTGAAAAAATTGTTATGCCTGCAACAAAAATTGCGAACCATCGGGAATTGCTCAATATGCCTTCCTTATTCACTCACCCAAAATGTAACCGACCATCGACATCACAGCGAGACTCCTCGTGTAATTAGTTCGTCTCTCGAACCACTCCTCGGAGGTGGGACTTTTAAGCCACAGCAGTTGGGCGAGATCCTGTCCCTGCGTGGCGTCGAGTGCGTACTCGAACACCTCAACTTTCTGCATTAGCGGCAGGTGGTCGTACTGGGGCGCCATTCTAAGCATGATGCGATGCTCAATGTTAAGCAGAATCTTCTTACGCTCGCGGTGATCTTTGATGAGTGTATGTAACGTGTCACAGTTAGGCACCCATCCAATCAGGCCGGAGTTTGTCGACAGCGGGATAACCGAGTACCGCTGAATAGTGAGGTTGCGTCGAGACGTCTCGGGGTCGTTGATAAGCAACGTGTTGACCAGTCCGAAAAGTTGCATTACCCTTTCATCTTGCCGAAGATCTTCATGCCCTGCAGAATTGAACAGATCCCAATCAACAACGTTCGCACCAAAAAACGACCATCATTACGATAATTATGGCAAATATACCTATTTCCGTCAGGTTGTCAATTTGAAAATAACATATGTATATGAGTATATATCTCCAAAGATACTCCAAAAGCACGGCATAGGTAATCCCTTTTTTCCATTCTGACATCTTCCCCCCGACTTTTTATAATAAAATACGGTAATAGGTATGTAAAGGAAATCATGAGACTCAAAGTTTGGCTCCTGAAAAAATCACTGGGTTTACACACAATATATTGTTGTGCTCTCTCGCATTCGTACACGTTAACCAGTGTATTAAAAAAAAACGAGTACTACAAAAACAACTGAAATGCAAACCCGCAAGCTATTCGATTAGCCAACGGCGTGATACGTAAGAAAAAAAAAACACGGTAAGCCTCACTTCTTCTGATGATCGTAAACCTCTACGATTTTGCTTAATGCAAAAAAACGACATCGTTTCTCCTGCATATGAGCACTTTTATATATATCGCAATGAAACTGTTTTTTTTGTGATAAATAAAACTGTTTTTCGTTCAAGAAGAAAAATAAAGTCGTTTTTACCTCCAACTGACTCTCACAAACAACGACAAAGCGAATCAGTAATTTGTTATGCACCTCATTCAAGCATTTGCTGAACTCACAATATCACGTAGCTAGCAGGCAGAAGCACACACCGGCTTTAGGCTTACAAAGACAAAGTCTCTGGTAGAAAAATAATACCTTTCGTATTCGTTAGTCTAGATACGTCTAAGACAATTTAGCAATGACTGGCCGTTATAGATAGACTCTAGTGATTAGCAGCGTCCATGGCTCCATCATTACCTTTGAGTAGGAATGTAAAGTCTCTACCATCGCTGCCTTTGATGCAGAGTTTGCGCGGTCGTTGTTTCGATGCGATAACATTGAGTGTCGAGTGCACGGAGTGGATCTTCACTACAGGCTGGTTCGGATTATAGCTGCCCGGCACGGCTAACTCAAGATTGGTGCACTCGAGAAGTTTCGGCGAGCAGTGCTGTAGCTCGAGGCTTGTTAACTGAGGCAGCTGTTTTGAGATGCGACGAAACACGCTATAGTACTGGTCCCATGCAGCGCCGAGATCTTTGACATTATGCGTCACCTGATAATTCTGGCAACATTCGTTGGCTCGAACCAGATCTGTCGCATACGCCTGTTTACGTCCATCCAACAATCAAACGAGACATGCAATGCACATAGATGCCTAGCAATAAATGATGAGCAATACAACGATAAGCTGTCGCTAAACCATTGATAATAAAGTTGGTGGTTCATACCACATGGGATGACAGCTTCCTTGCTCTACTTGTTGGCTACTATTCTTGCCCCGCCTCCAAAATCGAGATAGGCAACTATGCGTTTTGTTGTTTCTAGACAAGCATACCTGGAAGAAGGCAGTTTCCTTGAGCGTCTCGGGACCCCGTGCCATAAGATCGTGAAGCGGCTTTAAAGTGTCAAGCATTCCTTGTACGTTCCTTTCGCCGAAGTAAAGACGAGATGCCTCCTCGAGTCCCTCATGCCACAACTCGTGCCAAAGAATCGACACTCGTATAAGTTCGTGTGATACAAGCCGCGCCTGCTTCACGAGGTTGGCCGAATGCTCGCTCATGAAGGTCAGGACTACGCTAGCGGCTTGAGAACGGGCGGTGGCTGCAAAGTAAACGTTTGAGAGCAACGATAGCATCGAAGTGGTAATTTTCGTGCACTGCGGCTCTTCCGACCGAACGGTAGTCATGGCCGTAGTATCCTGCATTAGTCATGGTCATGGTCGAATGGTGCCTTACCTTTGGTAACCAACTACGATTCCTATTGTTGCTACTAGCCTGCATATTACCGTTGCTTTTTTATTACAACCAAACGCAACAACAAAGAGCCCGCTATTTATTTCCATGGCTATAACTAGTATTTGGGTTCTATTAACACCGCCACCTACCGTTGCTTTTATATGCGACCGTCAAGGGGTAAATCAACGCCTGAGGGTGGTGCTTTGAAATGTCCATCAAAAGCTCTTGTATAAGACCGGCCACGGCGCGATGGGGCATATCGATTCGTGCGATCAGCTGCGGAATAACCTGTAGCCACGTCCCCACAGGAACCGTCTTCTTGTTCTCACTCAGAGCTTCCAGCACTGGCTCCCAGTGGCCATAGTCAAACCACAACGTAAGCAGACGCAAAGTGTCTTGCAGCGATGAGCCATCATTGCCATCTGATAAAGCGATTGACCGGAAGAATCCTACAAGCAAATTCACAGCGCAATCGGCAGTAATAGATAGTATGATATCGCGCATGATCTTATTAGAATTAGTTACTCAATGGTACAGACACCGTAGTAGAATCGCATCAAATTATACGAAGGCTCATAAAATAAACACGAGATAACGCTACCTCTAATGTAGTACATTCTAATTTAGTACAGCCATAAAAATATTATATGTTCGAGATAGGGATGTGAATTCGAAATGCCAATAGCTCAGCACTTTAACAATACAAGTACAATTAACGCTCACAGAACAAATTAGGGTCGATCAAAGCCCTTGAAATGTTTAAAGCTATCGGTTCGCTACACATCGGGCTTTTAGTGTAGCTAAGTGAGAGATCACTTAGGCACTCACCCTGTACAGCGGGTACGGCATACTCCCGCATAAGTTGTAGAGTCATGCCACGATCAGGGTCCTTAGTCTGGTAACAACCAGATACCTCGGCGTCTCGACCCTGATTTCGTTGATGGAGCAGAATTGCCTCAAAGTTGATATATGCAAATGCATGCCACGCTTTGTGCCATGCGGGATTGTGAGTCTTGGCTAGCGTTAGATAGTAGAGGATGTCGCGCAGCGATGCTTCGTTAACGCCTTCCAACTCCTCCTTCCACCGACCGCACTTTAAGTAGCACTTCGATAGCAGTCGGCGATAATCCATCCCGTGGGACTGCAAGACACTGCCGTCGTCGCTGATTATCTTCGTCAGCTCCTCGTGAGAGAACCTATACATCCGGCCACAAATCAAACGCCCACGATTACAACGTCTGTGCACATCGCTGTGTCCAATGTGTTGAAATTATATAAATATGGTAAGGGCAAGTGTTAATTTATCTTTGTTCTCTCGCAGGATTCAGTTTCAAATCGGCTTGGTGTACGTTAATCTAAGGAACACTTTATTACCACTCAAAATGAAGTATATATACGTATATACTTTATTTTAAGCATTAATAAAGTGTTCCTTAGTATAAAGCTAAACGCAGGATCGGGTGAAGCACGCAGAGTTTTACAGCTTCTTACAACAAATATGGAAGAAAATTTACGATACTGCCTTATTTTGATTAAATCTTGGTTTGGAATAACATAATTCTCAAAATCCGGACAAAAATAATAAAGTTCCCTCCTCGTTGGAAAAAGGCATACCCGAAATAGTGAGAAAAGCTAGACTAACGATCCCACTGGTCTAAAATACTATTCCCATAAGAAATCCTCTTAGCTATTTGTTAGGAGAACTGTTTTATGTGAAGACATTCTATATGGCGTCGACTCCGCTATTTGTTGAGAATTTTCCAAAAATACATGTGTTACCGAAAACGGCAGCTTTCAACGAGTACATGTCTGAATGGGAGAATAAGATGGCAGACATTGGCCCATTCTTTTATGAAACACAGACAATGGCATGTAGTTCGTAGAAGCGCTGCAACTATGAGAATAGACACCTAATTGCACGACTTGCTGTACATGGCTTCCACATAAAGACCTGTATTCAAGAAAAGTTCCATGAAATTTCCTCGTTATGCTTGTGCAAACTCTGTGGAAGACAGTGTGACTTATATCACCTTCAACAATGCGATAGAGCAGTTCCGTTGACTCGACTTTTAGAACCGTGATAAATATATATGCATGTGTGAATGTGTGCTTTCTCTGTACGCGCAATATTGTAAACCAACCATCGGTTAAAAAAGCTATTATGTATGTATATGGCAATGCCAAGCTAGCTTCAGCTTATGTTGTGCTACATTATAGAAACAGAACACATATTAAACTATTTGCTGTAAAATAGTTTTTTTTAACCGTACGCTATCACGCTATGCTGCTTGCCAGAATAGCGTGATAGCGTGCGGCTAAAATCAATAAAAAAAACAAATATATATATATATATATATATATATATATGAATTCTCAGACACAGGAGGAAGGTCTCAGACACACATGCATTATCAGACACTATGCATAAACAAAGGTGCATTTTCAAGCAATACACGTACAAATCCCTAGTACTTATTTACGGACATATGCTCACACGAAGTGTTGGGAGATAAATGCGCATTTCGTCTCTCTTTTTATCAAAAGTTGCTTCTGTCAATAGAACTGCATAGGATTACAAATTACACACCTTATTAGGCCCAAACTAAAATTATTCTAAAGTTATTCGAGTAGCATTTGGCGTATATAATTTTCTTTTAAGGGGATAAATTGTTTAAATCATCCCATCTGTAAGAAACTGTATTTTAACATAGTTTGTAGAATGTTATATAAAAGGTGGTATATAACTCCTAAAAAGTGTTATATAGCTCCTATAAACTCCTAAGTACAGGCGAAGAATCGACACATCTGTATTGTCCTTACTCAAAAAATAATAATAATAATAATAATAATAATAATAATAATAATAATAATAAAATAACAACTATATTATTATTATTATTTTAACCATTTGGTGGAACAACAAGTTACCACAAAAAGGTCGATGCTGAAATGCACTACTAAAGTGTAAAACTATAAACAGCGATATCATGAACCGAGAATTCTATTGTTGTAGTGATGGTGAATGGCCGTGGTAAATAAGTAAACTAAACGTGCTACTAAGTGACGAACATGATGTTAGTTTCTTCTAATAAACTGGCCCGTACTTGTGGAGAAGGTTGAGAACGGCCTTCTTTCTCTCCGTATCCTTCGCTAGCCGGGCCTCAATCCACATGTGCTTCATAAAGGCAAACGACACTTCAGGCTTCGAACTGGCGCATGTCAGAAGCACTTGTGGGGTCGGATCAGACGACCCCAGTAACACAGTTAGTATTCGTCGAGATTGCTGAAGACGACCGGAACTTCGACAAAGTGCCGCAAATTTCAGCCACGTCCGCTGATCATCACATGGATCTGCAGCCAGACTATGGACCTGGAGGAGTCGTTGCCAATCCTCGACAGATGCTTGGCAGCCCTGTAGCCGATCCCACCTACGGCATAGGACCAATTCAAGTAAGTAAACCCGTACATTCTGCCTTCGCTAAGCAGCTGAATAGGCTAGAAACCCATCTCTCAGTATGATATCAAATGCACCAACGTAATTCAAAAGGACAACCAAAATACGGTATACAAATATTCAGTAGACATATGACTTAACCACATATTCCCTTTGTATTTAAATATTTGTTTGAAATCTAGTACGAACTGCGTCAGGCACTAACCTACAGGCACTAACCATTTCTTTTTGATGTGCTCCTTGAGCTCAGGAACTAGCTTGTATTGTATCACTTCTTCGAGCTCGGCCAGCATCTGGACCTGAACCATGGCAGGATACGCGCGTGGATAGCTCTCCTTCCACAGCGCGCTGAGATCGGTTTCTAACAGATCCCTGGCCCTGTCGATATTTTGGAATGCCTCATGATAGTTCTCCTCGTGCACCGCCAACACGGCCTGGTGGAAGGCAAAATCGAGCGAAGTTTTCGGCAATGCCGCCGAGTACTTACGCATATCATGCCAGTTCTGCAAGCCCCAGGCGGCGGCCGAAGCCATACGAGCCATCTTTGCCTGCGTCTCAACCGATGACTTCTCCCACTCCTCACTGGCTAACTGGTGCAGTTGTTTCCACTCAGCCAATACCTCGAGGCAACGCATCTGGCCCAGGACCGGCTGCGGGTGATCAGGGTCGCTCTCTCTGCCATTTAGTAAGAACAGATATACACAACAAAAGATGCCCAGGAAGCATCCAAGCACGTTTCAGACCAACTATGCCAATTCTAGTCAAATACTCGTTTTCAAACATTCAGCAGCCCATATACGTTGTTTGGCATACGTGAAACAGTGCAATTTATAGTGCGCAAATATAGGCTTGTAGTTAGATTACAGGTAACTCAAACATAACGATATACAGAAGATCAAAGTTATTATGTATCTTTGTATATATATAGCGGTATATATATATATATATATATATATATATATATATATATAGAGAGAGAGAGAGAGCGGTCATATCATACATATTTATTCCTACCTGGCTGTTCTGTAGGAATTTAGAGCCGCATTCCAGTCGTGAAGTTTCTCGTACCAGCCTCCACGTACTCTAAGCTGTCCCTGCACCTTTTTCGCGTACTCGAGGACACCCGCAGCACCTTCCGGCTGCTGAAGCTTATTGTTAATCATTATAAGCGACTCGAGAACTTCCGGTTCGCTCGACTTGCCTTTCTGGAACTGCTGCTCACGATAGCGAAGCGCTTTGGCGTAGGCCCGGCTTTCGAAGGCCTTCCGAGCTAGGAGGTTGACGTCCGACAGCAGCGTGTCGTAATGCTCTATAAACTCATTTAAATTGAGAATTGCGTGCGTCACCTCGGGTACGTCTTGGATCGTGAGTACCTCCTGCAGAGCTGTGATCACTCTCTCTTTCTGGTCCTTGTTTAGCTCCAGCCAGCAGGATAAAAACGCCGTATTGAACAGTTCTCTGAAGGCCGTGTCAGGGTGTTCACAAAGCGCAGCGCCAGCCACAACGCCAATAAAGGTACCACGAGGGGTGAGGGTTCGAAAAACGCAATATGTTAGGTTAGCTCTCCCATAGTGCATATATATTTATACATGATGTGTACGCAAAATTTGCGCTGATGGGTGTACACTGTATCATCTTTATACTGCCGACCTTCGGGCAGCCTTACACTATATACATAATATATATATATATATATATATATATATATATATATATATAAGTAAAGTTTTCGGGCTGACCCTCAGCCAAGCTTTAACGTTCACAGAACTGTTTTTCACATTGCTTCATAGACGGACCACATAAATACAAATGTGCAACGGTGGGGCTCGAACCCGCGCACCTATGTGTCTCCTCCGGCGGCGAGGCGCAGACTTAAGCCACCACGCCACCGGGCTCGACATATACATATATATATATATATATATATATATATATATATATATATAAAACACTAGCGAGAAGGGGAAGTGGCCGAGGCAAAGAAGTTTCGGCCGGGTGCAAATATATATTTTTTATTAATTTACCTGTGAATGGGGGAGATGTAGGTCGTAACGGTGGAACACCATCGAACAGAGCGGTCGGGTGCCTGGGCGAGCGTCACAAGCTGGACAGAATCGAGCCACGTGAGCCAGTCTTCGGTAAGCACGTGCTTGTCAAAATGCGTCGTGAGTGTCCCGATAAACTCCTCACCGACGCGCTGCTTGTGTGCCACGGAAGGATTCTTCTCCTTGGACTTTTCTCGCAGCTCACGCTGCTGGTGGGGAATGATACCCGTATCGTCGTCGATCAGAGATGACTCCTCGAGCACCTGACCAGCCAGCCAATAATGTTGCAAGTTAAACGTAAGTGACCACACATGCAAATACAGTTAATACCAAGCCAACTTCCCTAGCGTTTAAAAAACGTACGTTTCCCATATATATATATATAAATATATATATATATATATATATAACGGGAGTAACTATGACTCTCTTACCGGCTTTGGTCCGCTGGTGCGCGACTTCCGCGCGCTGCGGGGACCTTTACGAGCCCCCATGTAAGTTAGTCAGACGGTGTAAACTCCCTATAGTAACACTCCCGTGAACATCTAATGGGGGGCAAGACATACGATATCGGTTGGGTGGCGACGAATTTATATTGTCATCCTGTCGTGGCCCATTCGAGGGCTGTTAAGGCTACTGCCAATACGGGGGAAGTGTGCTGCACATGAAACCGGGGCTGGACGGTTAATGCCCCGGGTGACACCCGGTGGTACCTTCCGGGACGCCTGCTGCTTTGGCTTAATAGGCAAAATGAGTGCGAGTTAGCCACACGAAAGCAGACCGCCTGTCGAGAGGACCATCTGGCTCCGCTGCTGCCCTTCGCAGCGGTCGGACCCCTGCTCTGGAGTGGGTCAAACCTCCCTTCGAGGGAGGCGCGTAATATTCTGGGGTGCAACGCGGAATCGCGAGGTGATCGCGTCTAATCGGTAGGGCGAAGTAGTGTGGAGCCTACATTCCGAACCTCGATAGGGGGGAGGGTGGGGGATCCGCTGGCCTGTCAATTCGGGCTGGCGGGCGCTCCCGTCAGTATGTCCGCGTGTATTAAATCGCCGGCGGCGGGAGTGTAAGTATCTCTCTCTTTTGTTATATACATATTAGACACGGGCGATAGCCTTTTCTGCAAAATGCCCCTAACGTTTACAACTGTTTGAATTGTGTAATTATGGAAAAAATCAAGCTCAATGAATTATGTATATAAGTATCTACCCTTTTAAAACAATAAAGGAGCACTTGAATTGAAATTACTGATGTTAAAAACATTTGCCGTCCGGAGAAAACGGTTCCATAAATAGTTTTATAATTTATAAATTCCATTTAAAAAAAAAAAAAAAAAAATATATATATATATATATATATATATATATATATATATATATATATATTGTAGTAGACGGATCCATCATTAATAGTGATTAAGCAACAATAATAATGTTGCAGTGCCTACATTCGGATCAGCAAAGTAGACGGTGTGCAGAAATGTCTGATAAAAAGCTTTTAAGAAAACAGAATATTATGCAAAGTAACCAAAATGCATTTACGAGTTACGGGATTAAAATGCATTGATAGTTTTTAGTGATCCGCAATAAGATCTATCAACCTATGAAGACATTTGTGTCACACGATATCGGTAATAGCCTAATGCATAAATGAATGTCTGGATAGAGAAGTATCGAGTATTAAACAAATAGGCTAGTAAGTGGTCTCCAAGTCGTCGGCGTAGGTGTATCGTATGTAGACTTTTCTATGCCAGGGCCAGAATGTAAACACGCCGGGATCGTCTTACAAAAATAAATTAACGCTCTTAGACCACCCCCTTATTCGCTCGATTTAGCATCTGCATATTATTTTCTGTTTACAGGGCAGGGCGTGGCGCGCATGTTCTAGAAGATTATAGAATGGGACTTCCACCAAGCTTTTCAGAAACTGTTGGACAGTGCAAGCAAATATGCACGCTTAGGAAATATGTTTATTAAAGACAACCTAATAGCATGTATAATATTGTTTCTATAACTATTCTTATCGCGTCCGTCCCATAATTAGCAAACGCACTGTATAAAAATGCACTTACTAAGGGGAGTGTATGGATCGAAGCAATTTATTGTACCTTATTACACATTGCATAATACACCTCAACGCGAGTGAGCCCCGGGCGATTTCGACGGATTGCTTCGTCGACCGGTTCCTTGAAGATACGGAACTTCTTTCGCAGTTGGCACACCATCATTGTCATCAGATGAATCGCCTCCTGAACATCCATCAAAAAGGAATGCACATCGAAACATATATAACGTATCAAAATATTAGCTCGTACTGCCTAAAGTATATATAAAAGTTAAATATAGGTTAAATATAATCTTTTCTCCTCATATATATATATATATATATATATATATATATATATATATATATATATATATATTATTTACCGGGAACTTAAGCGTTGTGAAATTTCCGTGAATAAACCACGTTTGAATTTGAAAACTACCCCTGTTCAAGTATTAGACATACAGATAGGCAATGGGGGAGGAGGGGACTAGAAAGGGAACAGCATTGAAATAGTTGAAGCGGAACCCAAAGTAAACTAAACTGAATTAATACAATCACATCAAATTAGGCCTTTTGAGCGTTTTTTAAACATTGGCGACATAACGGGAGGAAAAGGAAGACTTAAACTGACAACAACCATAGAAAAAAGGGCATAAACAGCTACTGGAACGGTAGCAGGAGCGATAACAATCGGATAGGGATGATGCTAAGACGAATGTCGCTCGCGTTTCCCTGAAATTATTTCAATAAAGCTATGTTTGAAATAATAGGACCGTAGGACGTCTAACAACAACGGGATCCTCAGCAGTAACTGATTATGAATAACAACAAAAACAACAACAACAACAAAAACAACTTTAGCAAGGCAAGGGGACTCTAAAGGGAGAGGCTGTGAGGCTGTCCAAAGCCAGCCAGCCAGCCATTGGTATCACGGACGTCTTTGAGGTCCGTCGAGCAGGGCGAATCGATGACGCGGATGAGCCCGTGAATAATCATCGAGCTGAATTGGCTGATGTCGAGTGTGTCGGCGAGTTTGTCGGTCGTCGCGATGGCCTTCTTCCGCAGCGCCTCGTTGTCAGCCGGCTGCTCGAACAAACGCACGAGGGGCGGCAGCAGCAGGTGGAGGTACTCTTCGAGGGTGCAGCCGAGCACCACCATCGTGTCGAGCAGCTTGTCGGTGACGCGTCGGTCGGGACTCATGTCGTTGGCCAACGCCTCCAGAGCGTGCGGAAGCAGCCGAGGGATGTAGACCTTGAAGTCCGAGCCTGTGACGCCACATCAGACAGAACCGAACGAACGCCAACCAGAACCGTACGATTCCACCAGGCACACAAGACGCGCTCTTTTTTATAGTCTCGCCGTCTATGTGCCACACGTGCAGCCTTCTCCGTGTCGCAGTATTACAGTGGTAATCATACATATTGTTGTTGTTGCTGTAGTTGTTAGCAGTGCAACTATTTTATTATTATTATTATTATTATTATTACAAGCAGCAAACATAGACGAGTTGCGCTCCGAACAGCACTAGCATAATCGGACTTAATTCACTAAAGTAAATAGCCTTGAATTTATTTAATGTATGTTACATTTACGTAAGAAGAAGCACGTTGAGACAAAATAATCAAACGCGTTTTTTTTTCACTTGCCTATGTCAGTAAGCGTTGTGTTTGTGGCATAACTATGATGCTGTCACAATTGCGTCGGTCTTCCTGATCTAAATACGGTGATGAGCTACATACCCGTGGAGCTAATGTACGATACAATTCGGTCATTGTGGTGTACAGAACTCCTAGCTGACGCTTACCGAGGGCCCTGACGAGTGTCTGCATGAGGTCCATGACACCGGGATCCATTGGAGAGTTGACTACCCAAAGCTCACGAGTACAGGCTAGAATCTCGTCAAGGAACGCTGAGATGTGCTTGCCAACCACTTCGGTCATTTTGATGATCGGTGCCAGCTTGGCCGCAAGAGTGTGAGTACACTTGCGCGGTATCACAGTAAGCAGAGCCGGAAGTAAGCGCGGCAGATATGGAACCACTTTCATGCCTTTGTTAAAAACACCCAAACACAATAGAGCAAAGAAAGGAAGTTATCAAACATCTGAACGGTTACGCCGTCTGATCCGTTCTAAGTATAAATATCTCACCATGTGCCTCTCTCTCACTATATATATATATATATATATATATATGATAGCAAAGTGTTATAAATAAACGTGCCAAACTTGCACCAAGACATAGAGAGGCGAGACCTATACGACAGAGGAGACTAACCTACTTCGTTGATAAGATTGCCAAGAGATTTGGCAATGGCACAACAGCAGCTGTCTTGTTGCTGGTCGAGTAGCATTTTGGTGAGCGACATGAGCGTCATGGCGGAGAAGAACTCGTCGAGGTTGTTCGAGTAGGCGACGAGCAGCTCGCTTGGATGTTGCGGCACTCCGACGCCAACGCCGAGTCCCGGCCCGCCATACGACGAATCGCCGGTGTCGTTGGACAGCGACAGCACGCCACCGGTGACATCCGATTCGATGGCGCCAATGTTGAGCTTGTGTTTGAACGGGTCGAGGGCGCCGAGGAGGCCGAGCACACGAAGCACAGCGCGCTTCATCGACTGATTGCTCTCCGTCTCGAGGATGTGCAGAAGGTTGCTGAGCAGGTTCGGATAGCGTTCGTACGGCACGACGACGAACCCGGTCGACTCGACCAGCTGGCCTAGCGTCCACAGCGACATGTCACGCTTCTCCATCGACACGTGATCCTGCATCATCTCGAGAACGATGGGCATTAGCTCCTCGAGATAGGGACTCATTTCCGGCCCGGACACCTGGGCCTGCTCGCCTATGGCTCCCATCACAGCCACGATGACACCGACCGTCTGCGGCGACTGTGATCGTCCGGTGATTTTGGGCAGGAGCACACTGAGCACGGGCTGCATGTACGGTTTGACTAGTTTCGGCGCACTCGACAGCAGGTGAGCCAGCATTTTTGCCGACTCCTCCGTATTGCGAGACCTTCCCGAGTACTCGAGTTCTGTGAGAATCTGCACGAGTACCTTTCGTAGATGAGGCATCACATAGGCTGGATTTAGCGAGCTCAAACGCCCGATGATTATTAGCGCCTGCTCGCGGATCTCGAAAACTTCGTCATTGAGGATGAGAAACAGCGCGTCGAGGTGCTCCGCCTGGGCGAGGTGTTCGTCAAATCGATCGGTCAGTGATTCGAGAACACACCGGCGAACCTCAGCCTCGCGGTCTGTCACCCCCGCGCTCATCAGCTTAGACAGAACATCCTGAACGGTGCACATGAGCGTTGGGCTATATTGATTTGATTTTCTCATCAGATAAAGTTTTGGTGATAATACTAGACAACAAGTTCGCACTACCTCGAGTCGAATTTCAGCGTGATCCGAACCAAGACAGTACTTTGCGATGTACTTAATGAATGGAAGCAGAGAATGATCCTCAAAGTCAAACTGGCCGAGAGTTTTGAGCGCCTGCACCATTATAGTAGGTTCGGTCTGCGTTTCTGGCGGGCTCTGCGTTCTCATGGGGTCACCCGGGTGCATAAGCGGCCTTTTCATGATGCACTTGGACAAAACGTCAAGAAGATCTCGTTGGACCGCCGGCTTTAGCGAGGGAATCCGTTGACAAATCTCGTTTAGCGTTCCGGTGAGGTGAGCTGTTAGAGGAGCGGTCAGGATAATCGACAGCAGACTCTTCACGTCCGACTCAATACTGGGACCCTTTACACGAACCAAGAGGGAAATGCAAGCAAATACGGCTGGCTCGGGAACGCTGCGATCCTGGCGTTTCTTGCCGGTTCCCGGAAATTTGGCATTCGTTTGGAGTGCTTCGATTATTGTGTCGACGAATGGCCGAGGGTCTCCTAGGTGCTCCTCGCCGACAGCCAGCGCAAGCATACCGACCGACAGAAAGGCGTTGCCGCGGTCCTTCTCACGCTTCAAGCACTGCTGAAGATACTGAAGGCTTCGCTCGAGGTATCGGCGGTTCACAAATGACTCGGGCGCAAATGCAGCCAAGCGGGGCAGTAGTTCCCACAGCGCCTTATGAATGAACACGTTGCGTTGATGCATCTGACGCACGACATGCGAGCATATAGTGTCAAAGCGTTCCGACAGCAAACTCTTGCAAATTTTGCTCTCCTTCGTTGGAGTTGCGTCCGATCGGGTGACGGCAGCGAGGTTTCGGGACTGCTTGACCGGTCGTTTTGTGTACTTAAATACGCGCCTGAACGTGAGTGTGTCCTTCTCTTTGTTTCGAATCACCGGGCTGCTCTTCATGATATCCTCAACCTTGTTCATCTTCTGCTCCCACTCGAGGTTCGAGAAGCGAAACAGCTCATTCAGCACGAGCAAATTGCCGTGAATAAGATTCTCCCGATTCAGGCTCTTGCCAGTCTGAGCAACGTCCTTCGATGGCGAGCTGTCTGCGAGTGCCATGAGAACGCGGTCCAGGCAGTGATCATAGTAGAGCAGTCGTTGCCGCTCCCTCGGCTCACGGACGACGATGATCCGAAAAATGGCGCTCAAAGCCTGCACCGAGCTCTGCCGAAGCTCGGGCTGTGCGTACTCGATCGGAAAGAAGATCGTCTCGAAGAAGCGCGCAAGGTACTTCGAGAAGAACGTCGGATTGACGGTGGCCAGCTCCTTGAGGACGAGCACCGAGCTCATCGGAGCAATGCAGTTCACCGGCATCTCCTTGTCCGCCTCGAGCGCGGCCAGGGTGTCGAGCGAAGCCTGCACCTGGCTCTCGTAGTACGGCTTGGCCGCGTTGCTTGTGTAGTTCTGCACGAGCATGCCGAGCGCCTTGGCGGCAAGTATAATCACCTCGACGTCGTTTGAACCCTGGGCCGTTTTGATGTAGCTCGAGTAGTGCGCGATCGAGGCAAGATCGGACACCTGTATCAAGGCCATAATGGCCTGCATCGCACCGCGCTTCTGGTGGTTTTCCGGCGACGACACCATCTTGAAGATGTGATCGCTGAACTCGGATATGAACGCTGCCACCTCTTCCGGAGGCAGCGAGCGGAAATCGGAGTTGACTAGCCGGGTCAACTCCTTAGCTGCCGCCGCGCGAACCTCATCCTTACGCGACTTGAGTCGCTCCACGAAGAGCGGGATGCGGCCACGCATCGCGTTCCCCGTCGTTCCTGACGACGACACTGAAACCACAACGCACTCTCCATTATATTGTGCAAGTTGGGTCATGTATACAGAATATATATATATAGGGCTACAAAAAAGTTTTTTCGGTTTTGTCCGTAAAGAATCATTATAAAATCCGAAAAAAAATGTAGACCCAATATATATATATATATACCGCACTAGGTTTCCTCTCGAGCAAAAATTATTTTCGCGTAGATTTGTGACTTGCGCTTTCGACTTTAGTTTAATTTCGCACAAGGATGGAGCTCAATCGCACGCTTGAATAATAATCGCATAGTTCAGCCAGTTGGAGTTCATATTTTTCAAACCGAACATTTTAATGTAACTCAGATAAGGCTACAAGTCGATTCACTCCATCTGCGTCAAACAGCTTTGGGCTCAATCTTCTTGTGCTTTCCGTCTACGGATCGGATAAAATAAACAGCAAGTCCACCGATTGCCCTATCGAGATATCAAATACAACCAGCAGTGCGCATATTTGTGCTAGTTAAGTGGCTCTTTAAATTAAGTCTTCCTGTCCTGGAAATTTTAGCCAGGCGTTGAACTCTGCCAATCCATCAAACGTACTAATTCACGGTTGATGCCTTCATCGCAGATACGCATTTAGTATAGATGGTTATATATTAAAAACAAAAAACAGTACTAGACAACAAAATTAAGAAAAACAACAATGCACTCGGCCCTTTCTGCATGCGTTTCAAGAAATCGTCGAATATTGTCGAATCTTTAGGCAACCGTGGAATTCATAACAAACGAGCGCAAACATTAAGTTTTAAGCAATTTAACGCACAGTGTTGCATTGCGAACTCGACAGGGTCGTAAAAAGATATGCACAGGAACTTCTAGGCTCACAACCTTGTTCAATACAAAATATAGACCAATGCATATATATATATATATATAGAAAGAAGCAGAGCTTAAATGCATACATTGAAGGTAGACCAGATAGCTAAGCGTAGATCAGCTATACACTGGTACTATCTACGGACATTTCCACATAACTGAAATAAGCAGTTATATCCAACATGATATATATATTTATATAAACGTGTGTGACTCGCTGACTGCCCAGCTGGGTCGATATATCATAAAGAAGTCGCCAATACTGTAATGGCAAAATAGCAATTGTCCGCGCGATTTTTCTCACTCGTTCAACTCGCTCCGTCGTAGATCGAACGAACAATACCGTCTCAGCCGCTCAACTTGTGGTTGTTGTTGTCACACATGCACCAACATTTTAGAACGTATATCGTGGGCTCAAACACGCATACACATTCATACGTACACCTGTGATTAGTTGTTATCCATCACAATTCCACACAATTGGCTCATGCAGAGCTCGCAATACAACGCAAGAGAGAGAGAGAGAGAGAGACAGCAAGCAAACGAGAGAACCACGAAGCGAACGTTATGGGGGCGTAGAGGACAGAAAAGAAGAGAAATTCGCCGACAGATGTTTCGCATGATAGACGCGAATGCATGAATGTATGTATGCGTTCATGGATGACGACTCCGGCTATTATATGGGTAGCCACTGATGAAGCAAAAAATAAAAGCGCAGTGCGCACCGATTGCCCGCCGTCAAATCGACCAAACGATTCACATCAATGAACAAAAATAACTATTCATTAGACGTAGAGTAGTTGTAGTAGTAGTAGTAGCAAGTAGAGTCAGATAGGAGAAGAAGAAAGAAAGAGGTTGTGGTTACCGGCTGGTTTCGTTACCCCGGTCGAGGTTGACTTACTTGTTGATGGTGTTTGGACGTTTGTCAAGTTACGCAATTCATCGAGACACGCCTGCCTGATCGTTCCGTTCGTACAGTACACAGGTAATTGGGCAAACTTTGTCGTTACGTTGTTGTTGTTGTCGTTGTAGGTATTGTTGCTGCTGTTGTTGATGTTGGTGTTGTTGTCGTTGTCCTCGCTATTGTTGTTGCAGTTGCTCTGATGTTGTGATTATTGTTGTTGTTAGTTGTTGTTGTTGCTGTGATTGCTATCGTCTCAAATCACTCAGTAATAATAACAACAGCCAGTCTCGTCCAGAAATACAGTCAGCCGTCCACTGTCCGATGAACGGACACAGAGAGAGAGAGAGATATATAGGGAAAGAGCAGAGAGAGAGAGAGATAACATGGATTTGTTGCGTTCCTCCTCTCTGCTCAATCTGGGCCAATATATCTCTATCTCTCTAGCTTTGCGCGCACACACTCTCTACGTCGCTGTCGTTAACTATTAGTATTGTTGCCCTCTATCAGTTTCGCTTCAGTTTTCACTGTATCACTCATGAACATGGCAAGGGGCGTGATACGATGACGATGATGGTGATGATGACAATGATGATGCTGACGAGAGTGGTGGTAAATACACAACAACAACAACAACATGTCACCTTACTTTTCTACCACCGCTGCCGCCGCTACAGCAAAGCGGCTGGAGAGAGCTCACAAACAACAGCAGTCACAGGAGCAGTAGTAGCACAGAAGCCAAAATATTACCCACAACAACAACAACAACAGCAACACTACCAACAACAACAACAACAGCAACAACAACACAATAACAACATCTACAACAAAAACAATAACATTGCGAGATGACAGACACCGTCTGTAGAACTGCGGTTTCATACAACAGACCACAACATTAACACCAACATCACAACAATCATTGACGAAGAAAACGACGACGACGACGACGAAGAGAGCTGACGGAAATGAGAGCGGGGCGAGGGATGATTGGTGTTGTTGTTGTTGTTGTATTTGTTCTTCGGGAATGGTGTTGAGCGGTGAAGGTGTTGAGCTTGCATTGGTGAGAGGGCTGGGTAATTCATGCTGCTGCTGCTGCGGGTGGGTGGGTGATTCCTGTTGCCGGTGGGTGACGGTGGGTGCGGTGACAATTACTTGAGTATGTTATTCAAAACAGCCGCCCACGGCAAACGGTATAAACACTTACGTAGACACTTTTATATATATATATATATAATATATATATATATAATATATATATATATATATATATATATATATATTATATATATATAAATATTATATATAATATATATATATATATATATATATATATAATATTTATATATATATTATATATATATATATATATATATGTATATATATATATCATAAACTAGCGCGTATCGCCGTCTGTGGGTGCGCTTGCGAGGGCGTAGACTAAGAGCGCATCTTGTTCAAGTCTAGACGGAGCATGGATTAGAACGAAAAAACAACTTTCTCAACAAACAAAAAATGCGTTTAACACTAGACCAAAAAGACGAGACAGAGGAAGAAGAGGAGATGGAAGAAGTACAAGAAAACGAACAGAATAGACGAGAGAATCAATACATGCAACCGTATACAGCGCAACGCGAATGCGAGAGAACGCAGCCGCAACTCGCCGGTCCATTATAATGAACGAGCCACAACCGAGACGACGTTGCTAAACGACGGACGCCGCATCCGCACTTTCCGCAAAGCGACGGAAGGTCGGAGGGTTCGGCTGCGGCTGCTGCAGCAGTAGAGCGCCATCGCTCGTGACCGCCTGCCAGAGTTCCGAACGTGGCCCGCTTGAAGCTGTAAGGTAGGTTGTAATAATACTTTGTGGGCTGACTCTCAGCCAAGATTTAGCCAAGTCCATGGGACTGCTGTTCGCATCATCATTGCTTCATAGACGGACGACCCCCCGAAATATATACAAATCGGTGGGGCAACGGTGGGCGGCTCGAACCCGCGCACCTGCTATGTGTCTCCTCCTTCGGTCGCGAGGCGCTGACGAATGCACCCACCACGCCACTACCGGGCAAGATACAGGGTTGTGTTCGCGCATCTTCTACCGATCGCTCTAGGTAGGATCAGCGTGCGTTTGCGCGCACGACGCCGTTTTGTTTGGTCATTGCTTTGCCGCTTTCCAGAACGCCCGACAAACCTGTGGACAGTTGTCTCGCACCCGTAGACGACGAGTGACGAGGTGAGCCAGCCTCGTTGAGTTTTATCGACTTAGAACTAGCGGATATTAGAAGATGAGCTGGGCTCTTCAATAATTCAGTGCGCTAATTCGTGACTACGCTAGAAGTCGTCGTGTTTGTCGCTCGACTGCGTATTCTATTACATGGACGGACACTAACCGTGCTCGAACGACGGACGATTCGTTACTGTGGATTACTGCCACCATATCCGATATACGAGCTATTATAATATCGTTCCCGAGCTTAGGCTTACAATTGCATATGCATCGCCAGTTGCCTGTCTGTGGAGACGGCCTCTTGTATGACGCGATGAGATACCGTCTGACTGCTGTGTGATCGTGACAGGCAGATAAATTGATCAAGATATGCGCAGGCATATAAATTGATCAAGATATGCGTTGTATTGATCAATATATGCGTTGTATTGATCAATATATGCGTTGTATTGATCAATATATGCGTTGTATTAATCAATGCTATATGCATTATATCAATCATGTTCTATGCCGTATCAAGCATGTTATCTGCGTCGTATCGAGCATGGCTACATGCGTCCCACCAATCATGTCCTATGCGTCGTATCGATCATGTTACATGCGCCGTATCAATCATGTTATATGCGCCGTATCAATTATGCTCTATGCGTTGTGTCGATCATGTTATATGCGTCCTACCAATCATGTCCAATGCGTCGTACAAATCATGTTCTGTGCGTCGTATCAATCATGTGCTATGTTTCATATCAATCATGTTATAAGTGATGTATCAATCATGTTATAAGCGATGTATCAATCATGTTATAAGCGACGTATCACAATCATGTTATATGCGACGTATCACAATCATGTGTTTTTGCTGCTGCTAGCACAGGTATCGAACATGTTTGCACCGCCTGGTCCCGAGCCGCCGCAACGCCGGCCCCGAGGTGGTCTGCTCGGACTCGCCGAATACTGGTACCACGAGCCGTTCCGCTGGAATCTGGTCAAGTCGTGGGGTTTCTTCGTCGCGGGCCTCTACTTCGCGCATGAGATCGCCGCCATCGACCTGAGTGCTTCTTCGAGCGTCCAGATCTGAAGGCGACGATCGACGTCGGCCGGTAAAATCCACCACTTGTTCAGCTGGACAGCGACTCTCTCTACAGATAGAGCGCAATCAACATCTTTGCACGGCCGTAGGAGGCATTGTCATTCACCGTCGTGGTACGTATTCTATACAATACAAGGTCTCCATTGAAAAAGAAGTGTTGCATTGCTCCATTGAAAAAAAAATATATATATATATAGTGTGCATTTAAAACCATGGCAGCGGGGTAAAGCAACGGAGCACCATTTCCCTAGCGAAGTTATCAAGAGAATGCGGAGACTTCCTAGCGGTCCACACTCCCTGTAACATATCTTTGATATACAAATTGGGAATGCCTTAGCCGTCCTTGTCTTTATGCACTACTCTCTCTCTCTCTCTCTATATATATATATATATATATATATATATATATGGTGTTGCAGGATTTTTTGAAGATCTTTAGTAAGACTTATATGCTCGTTAAAGTAAAGGTTTTTTCAAATGGAACATGGTCTCTGAGAAGTCTTGTTTCGGAGCTGAGCGTGAAACTAGCCTACAATGTGTGACACACTGGCGCTTTTTGCCCGACAAAGGAGCATACTGATGTGCCATTGCGAGACAACCAGTCCTCCTATACAACTGCACACCGTCGTGTTCGTGGGAAAATTCTGCTTCTTCCGAAGAACATATAGGACCGGCCAGAAGATGATACATGGTCATATAGAAGAGAGTTTGAAAATAATGAGTTATTTTATTAGCTTTCTCATCAAATACCTTCGCCGGCCGGCCTACTATTCGTATTATCGATTTTCAAATAGTCCTGCAACACTCTGTATATATATCGTTCTATTTAAAAAATAAATGAAACAATATATAGAGTATGGCTCTGTCTTGACAATCCGCGCAAATGGCGTCCGTTATGGCGCCAAGCAGTTCGTAGTGTCATCTACAAATATTGTTATCACAAGTATATTTACATCCGCCTTTTTGTTAGTGGGGAGAAAAAAACAAAAAATATATATATATATATATTGTTTTCTTCTTTTTTTTGTTTATATTAATATATAATTTTATGTGACAATAAAGATTGATTTTATATTATGTTATACATACAGAGAGAAAGAGTAAGAACACTGCTCTTTTACTAAGCTTAGCCTACATGCACTGACGGAGGTATTATATTATTATATATTAAATGTATTAAAAAGTGACCACTTTTATTATCTGACTTGTATTTCCAGATACCCTAACAGCTCGGCATGCGCATCTTCTCATTTTATAAAGAAGAAAATGAAAACCAGTGGGAAATCGTTTGTGATGCATTTTAGTACTGTATACATTCTAAATAAACCAATTGTTAGAGCTTAACTTTGAGTACTTATTTTCCTAACCTGTAACGAGACGCGGTTTTATTTGAATAAATCTTCAGATGCTTCTTTGTTATCTAATATAAAAACAGTCGTTCGCAAGACGCTCAGGTTGGCTTAATCTTTAGATTGTCTTTTCTCCTAGAAGTCTTCCATTCTGAATCATAAGACATTTCGTAGCACAGTAGGCTGCGCTTTGTCCTAGCAAAAGGCAACTCCGATTCAGTTGATCAGTTACGGACGCGTTTGAGTAAAATTTGCCTGAAATTGCTGTAGCTGGAGTATTTTGACCATTGAATTTGTATCCCGAAATTCGACGCTAGAAATGCGTTTCGCTATCAACAACATAGCATAATTGTGCATATCTCGCCCGTATCGACTGCGGACACGGCCTATCTTCCGATCAGAAAATTGTATTCCGTTTGTTATCATAATATTGATAATAATGGGGGTGATAACGCACCATCACTTTTCTGAGACATCTGTTCTCCCTGTGTATTTTTGTATGATCATAACCGGCTAGAAGAGATCAGCTGTTCATCGCACTGTGAACGGACGTGCGGCAGTTTGTGCTGAACTTTGATACTGTGACTGACTTCTTTCTTACTCCGTGTTTATATCCTCCACGGGCTTGCTATCCGGCTACCACTTTTGACGCAGCATTTGTGATTTGTAATGAAACGACCTGAATTGGTATTGAATTTGGCTTGCACGAATGTGGTGCGGCGAGGCATCTAAAATGTGTTCCACAATCTGGTAAGTGCTTCAATCACTCGTGTGTCCGAGTTTCAATCAAAAGCCTCCGTCTACGTCGCGCTCTGTTGCATTGCTGATTTGACAACATTCGGCCATTCAAATTTTGCACGTTCTCCAGCACGACGCAGCAAAGCCCGCGGTCGACCTAGTCTACCGGGATATTCTTCAGAGCACACTTTTAAGAAAATGTTCGCTAAGCTGATTATCTCGAGCTCCAACTGTGAAGAAGGGCCCACCTTTGGAGCAATTCGGCTTCGAGAAAGGTTGAATTACACAGGACGTGATCTATATACTTCACTCGAAGGTTAAACAAGTGTTAGCTGTATTCGGGGGTCAATTGTACACCGTCTTCATTTTTCAAAGCGCTCCGTTACTCACTAGTTGACTTACTTTGACACGCTGGAGTAGGTCCAGCATCTTTGCCGAAGACAACCTTAGATTAAACATAAAAGGCGAGAGCATCTTGTGGCTCAGTCCAAACGTGGGAACCCCTCAAGGAGCCTTTTCAGTTGCCTGAGTCTTTCCTTAGTCATCGCAGAGGAATTAAAAACGCCCTCGTAGTCACGTATGCAAATAGCTTAGCAGTGACCCACCGCAACCGCAGTGCCACTCGTCGAATTGTCGGCGAGATAGAAACTTACATTCTTCGTAAGGACCTGCAATAGATTCGCGAAAGTCGAAAACCATTAAGTTTCGCCGTGGGTGCCAATTGGCTGCAGCAGACCTAATATCCTGTTGTGGCGAACCGCTGAAGTTTGTCAACTCCTTCCTGTATTTGGATTTAAGACTACACTATATGGGAACGCCATTTACCCAGCTTATTGGCGACAAGTATCGGGCGACTATTGCCTTTATTTACGCGGAAGTGAGAGATATCCGAAGATTGTCTCTGAGTGTCTTTTCGAGTTTAAGATTGTACCAATCTTGAGATACAGCGTTGGCAGGGCGTAGGGCTATCTTTGGCGCAGTTAGAAGAGTACTTCACAACATATGAAGAGTGTTCTTTAATTGCCGCGGGCAGTAAGAATCCGCTTTGTGTTAATTCTAGTAGGTTGTGAACCTGGCGGTCTCTGAATTTTTTGTCCGGTCGCTGAAGGGTTAAAATTGTGTATAATGACAATATTGTATTTATAACTACATGCCATTTTAAAATGCAGACTAATTGGAAAATAAACATTAAAATAACTGCCGTACTGGTCCAGGACAAATTCCAATTTTAGAGAAAAGATACACCGAACTTCAGAGAAGCCCCTGTACCGGATCTCGCAGAGCTAAACTGCGGAGACCTATACAGAACGACACAGGCAGACTTGCGCAATCAATTGGTAGACAACGGGAGCCTCTAAAAGAAGAGGTTTTCGCGGAGAGAGAATTGATATAGAAGATGAGTTAGATTGGTGTATGATGACGAAGCCCAGAGGCCTTCTTATAAAAACTTGTATAATGAAGTAAATAGCTTGAATATAAACTATTATAAATTTAAAATTATTTTGATATGAGATCCTTGCTTTTCAAAAATTTGAGCTGGTCAGATCCTCTCAGTGCCACAGCGCAGGCGAGACCAGAAGATGGGCTAAAGAAATCAGAGCAGCGCGAAAAAGGAGGAAGATCATGACAGCAGTAAAAGGACGCAGACAAGCCTACCGGTCCGACTGGGTGGAATGGGCATTCGTTCGACCACGGACATTGCCTTGTCCGCCTTCCTTGCCTCGTCACATAGCTGCGCCTCGGCAGTTGCCATTACTGCCTAAGGACCCATCAGTTACTAACAAGATGCCGTTTGGAACTGAGACGCGCGCCAGTCTGGTCATACTTCTGAGATTAGATCGTACTGAGTTAAGTGGCTACCCACTTAACTCTTTTGCCGGCTTGCGAGTTAGATGTAGACGATATTAGACTGAAAGCGGTCTCATCCGAGGCCACCGAAGCGTGACTCGACGTGTTTCCGTCCGAGCTGGTCGGCAGTAAGCTGGCCGACGACCAGTTCCGTGTCACCCGTTGGCTCAGACTTGGGATTGCCATGTTTGAGAGAGAGAGGAGTATCCATGCGGTGGAACGGTAGATGAAAGCGGCCTGTACCGGCTTAGCTGCACTAAACAATGACATCCTTGGGCACGCTTTTGGACAAGCCGGTTACCGCGTCACACTAGAGTCTGGTGGACTGCAGAGGGACGACAGGCGTCGACCGGATAGCCTTACCAGCCGGGACTGGGACCATAATCGGCCGCTGGCGTAGGACTTCACTGTCTCCGACACGACGCCCTCGGCTATAGTGTACTAGCCAGCGGCCAGTCGGCCACAGTATTCACCAACGCGAGATGCGCAAACGGCGTCTATACGCGCATAATATAAATATATATAAAACTGTAACCGACTTATTACCCCCTTCGATGGTCGGTGCAGGTGCGGACCGAGCAGGTCATGCTTCCAGGTTAGCCGAGGCTAACAAATTTAGAAAATACTCCAGTGTTGATTATCCGCACGAATTTTTTTCGTTGGCGTTCGAGACTATGGGAGCTGCAGGCCCCCTTACGCTCAAGCTGATTCAGCGCGTAAGTAAAAGGCTCAATATTTTCACAGGAGACTCGAGAGCATCCGAATTCTTGCGCCAGAGGCTGTCGCTCGACATTCAACGAGGAAATGCAGCGTCCTGTTCGGGGCACATTGTTGAACTGGGCTAACCCTGGGTTAGAGAACCCGTGATCACACGTTCGCGTGGAGACAATTGTCCACTCCAAAGTGCTAACATAGCGAACTTATATAAATAATTAGTAATTGTGACATGTACATAATGATAATAATAAACCCTTGTTAAAAAGAAACTTATTATTTGTATTATCACCTAGTCTACCTCAAGGCCCAAGGGAGCATCCCACGCGAACATCACAGCTTTCGCACAGGACACCCATAACGGCATCGCAAGATCTTCTAAATTACATAAGATATCTGTAAGAGTTCAAAAAACTCATATCGGTTATTCTGAAAGCACACTTCGTCATTCTCCGTGTCTGTGAACACCAAAGCGATAAGCACAGCCCCATCTTGTTGTTGCTCAGCGGCATACTAGGGCTCATCCAGGAACATTATCCCTGGGTTAATGTCATCCTCTCATCATTGTATAGTACCAGATCATCCACGCGGATGATCTGGTACTATACAATCGAGTGTTCATGGACCTGAAAAGATGCTCGTATCCTGCAGCGAGTCAACTTCAGTATAGTTCCCATGACTTCGATACCATCCCCGCAGAGATCCCTCTCCCTCAAGATTGCTCTTTTTTTCTAAGAAGTTGGCTCTATTGCATCGTATAGGATTACTCTAACACGGGATAATCTCAATACGCAGTAGCTTAGCATCCTTGATACAATGAAGGCAAGGTTCCTCAAAAGTGCTCTGGACACCTCCAAACAGCTCAGAACCGAGTTACCTATTGTATGCCCAGAACTGCGCCCTGCATCAAGAAGCTTGTCGAGCTGTGAACCTCTGTACAAATGTAAACCACTCATGAGAATAATAAAACCTATCTATCTAATACGTGAAAAAAGCATTTAAACATACGCCAACACTATCACTGCTGGAGTTCCGCCGTAGCTTTGAGCGGAAGATGCGGGAAGTTCCGCAAGCATTTTACAGTACACCTGCAATTATAACTAATGCGTGGAAACCGCTTTCTGAGAACCGACCTATCTTGACACACTCGAGGATTCTACCATATTCTGTGTCGCCGTATTGGATTTGCAAATGCTGTGGTCTGCTATGTACGAGCAATTATTATTAGCTTTGAGCCTTTGCCTTTTGCTTTTTTAAAAAGGCGTTTTTGATACAGTCATTTTTGTCGTGAGTTCAGCCGTAGAGTATAGCACTCGTGGAAGCAAAACTCAATATTCCTTCTTTGGTATAGGCACTCCGTAGACCATTTCGACAGCTAATAAAATTATATGATTAATCAGCTGCATTTATAATTGATGTCTGTGAGGCTGCCTATGGCTAGCTTACGGCTGTGAGCGATCTAGGTGCATTAGGCACTTCCAAAACTTCGCATATAAAAAAACTCACTGGGCACTTTACATTAGACACTCGCATTGCGCAACCGCCGCTCCGGACACCTCTCTTTCAGTTATCGTGGAACTTCAGTTCTTTTCAGGGGCATGTTAGCTTAATGTAAGCGCAGTGGCGTCAATTTCTAGCCATTGGTAGTAGTAGTATAGGTAACAAGAGTGTATGCAAAGAATTGCGGAAGCCAGGGCAAAATTAGTTGCGATCGGAAGAGCGCTCCCGTATATGAAAAGCTGCGCAGATAGCCTGATGGAAAACTGCATATAGGCTGATCGAGGCGCCCCAAGAGGGAGTACCTTACAACGTTCTATTAATCGAAGTGAGGAATGCATATAAAGAGAAGTTTGGGAAACGGTCGAATCTAACCCCTGGAGAAATGGAAAAGATTTCTCATCTCTATAAACGAGCTAAGCGCTATGTCCAACTGTAAGAGCCCGTCAAGTAAGTTCATGCAATTGCCCATTAATCGAGTCTTCCGAAGTAGCCACAGCACTCAAGAGGCCAACATCCCTCCTGTTCCTCGTATAAGAGGTTGGTATGCGGCTAAGGCAAATCCAGGGAAAGCACCGGGTCTGAATTGCGTCTGGTCAGCGGCAGTCAAGGCGCTCGCAGAGGTTAGCCCAGCCATACTTCGAACAGAAGTGGCCATAATGTGAAATAAGAGGAACTTTCCAGTTTCCTGGAAAAGCTTAGGACCGATTGACCCACGATCAACTACTGTTCACATGGAACCCATCCCCAACTTCAGGTACTCAAAGTTTTCAATTGAGTACTTGCTACTACCACCAAGATCTGCACATGTGACAGCTTCAGATTACTTTACATCAAAATCCTTCGACGCTATCACATTACCTTACCTTCCTACTCTCTGAGTGTACCGATACTGCAGCTTCCTGCAAAACGGCGAGAGCAGTGTCGCGCCTAAAGGCTGGAGCCCTCGGAGACATCCCCCTGTCAGTCCTTGTGCTTGTTTAGAAGAAAAGGTAATGGAAACACTAATTGTTGGTAGTTTAACCAAGAAACAAGAGAAGAGAGCAGCCTCGGGTGACAAGCAACACTAGCGCTAAACACTAGGAGCATTAGAAAGCGTTCTATACACTATGAAAATGATAATGTAGAAATCACAATGCCTAAACGGCGGCTGTCGAGTAGTTTTATTAGACGGCAAAAACGCGTTTAACTCAATATGATAAGATGTTATTGCATAATATCCTACACACAAATATGATCCTCAAAAAAGCGATAAAATGCCGATAAGCCCATATAACGGCCATATCTCGGCAGGCTTTTCTACATCTGGAATTAACCACTTTAATTATCCATATACGATAATCAGAGGCCCCCCAATTTATTACCTTAAGGATTTTTTGATAGAAACATTGGGCTATTTTGATACAAAGTCTCCTTGATCTGCGGAGCACTTGGGAATCAAGCCGATAGCTGTACTTAGTGTCTGCTAAAACACTGTTTTATTCAAGCACTCTAGTAAGCGGATGGCTAAAGGTACGCATCAACGGACCCGGCGGCTAGCTGCTTTCTGTCTCTGTATTTATGCATTTCAGTATATGTACTACGTATACTAATAACTATTTAAATAATGTATCACGTTATTTAAAAATATATATAGACTATATATATATATATATATATATATATATATATATATATACGCCAAGTTCTTATATATAAGATTGTTCTCTCTTATAGCTCTTATATATGATCGAAGAATGTATTACATTAGTTAACATGTTGGTTGTGAACACGCAAGCGTACCATTAGGAAAGGACGGACGGCAAGACTTATATCATTAGACAACATGTGTTTATATTCTTACTACCCTTAAGTATCGACGTTCGGCATATATATATATATATATATATATATATATATATAGAAAAAAATGGAAATGTATAGGTTTTTATCTGATCTTTCTGGGAGACCATATATAATTGAATTAATTAGTCAGTTACTAAGCTGCACTTCTGAGGAGCAATTCATAACACTGCACGCGTAAATGTATAGCTTTTATTCGTAGAGTTACAGTTGCAAGACGGGCTTTTAATTAGTTCTTTGACATGGCAAAAATAGTTGCTCCTCAAGAACGTGTAGTCCCTAGTTATCCGCATTTTTTCGAGCTAATGGTAGAGTGAGTTGGCAGAGTATGCAGGGTTAACACTATAAAGACAGAGTACAGCTTGATAAACAAAATTGTAATAAAGCGGCATCTAATTCAGTCTGCTTAAATTGTAAAATTTGTTTAGGGTTCCCGCTTAAGGTACTCTATAAACCAGTGGCTTATGTACATATTGATTCATACGCTGACCTTTTAAGGGGGTCAAAACGTGGTCTATCACGTTTTTGACATTTAATCGAACGGTCTAAGAAGCCTCCTCTCGGTCATTCTAGAGCCGCTACGCGCACAGAACACAGAAACACGCGTGACTACAAGGAACACTCACTCACTACCGCATGCACCCTAGAAAGTATGCCAGCAAATATGTTAAATCTGTCCTCATCTGCCCCCTTTATTTGCAATAAAAGTGCGATTTATTATATTTTATTTGCATATATTTAACAACGGATACAGTTTTCTTTCCTTAAGGCAGCAGAAGTGCATGATGCCCAGTGACAGGCGTAGAAATTAGTTTTCTGAACAGCTGGGAGCTTGACGTTCCTGTTAGAGCCTCTAAAACATGTTCCTTCCGGCGCACCCAATGGCTGAATTCGGACTTATTCATACAATGCGCCTACCTGTTGCCGCCAATCGCCCGAAACGATTGAAGCACAGCCATAATTTCGTTTTCTTCTGTGTGATCAAGTCGTCATGTGTCCGCGAATCGAGCATGTTGCTGCTCTTTGTAGCCTGCTCGAGCATTAACTGTAGCACTTTATCGTAAGTGCTACGTAATCTTCTCTTTGCAAGTGTCACAAAGAATGCGCGCAGTCTGTAGTCGGAATTTTTGCGTATAGAAAGGATCTTTTTACAATTCAGTCTAGCTTCTCCGTGCCCGTAGTGATTTGTACCCATTTGTAGTGTATACTCACTTGGTTATATGCCGAATATAAGTTCATTGTACATATACGAGGAAAACACAATATCTTCAGGTACTTCCCTCGCGGCGTTGGAGTTATTTGATACTCTCATGGTGGAGTTTTCTTTTAGACACTAATTCACGACTATTCCATTCAAACATTTATTTACCTTTGCCAAGTAGTATAAACACAATATATACCTGTATCTCTTCACAGTATACAATAGCGGCTAAAATTGCACCATTGGGCATGGTCGTGTCACGTTGGGGGTTGAGCCCACAAGACATCCGGTATATAAGTATATACAACACGGAATATATGGCTACAATTCACGGCCATTCCAAGTGAATACAAGTAGATACAGCATTCCTCGAATGGTATGCTTGACTGTTTATGAGATGTAGAAGAATGTGATATATTTTTTAATAATTATTTTACATCAAAATCATGAAAAGTATGTGAAAATATGCAATGAACTCTGACACGTGATTTGGAATACAGAATCGCGCTGACAAAAATCATTCACATCCGCAGAGCTTTGCTTAAGCACATTTGTGTTTATAGGTAGAAAACGCACACAGATTGACCGGTCGGCCAGTTAAGTCATGGCCTCGGTGTCTTGGCTGTGGAGTATACAACCTAAATTGGCCCATAAATTAATTTCTAGGGCATAGCCCTAATGTACTAAACTTGCAATGTTCCTGCCACTCATATCGGTGACCACTGATGTAATTTGCTCTATTGATTAACATCTCCTGTTTTGTTTGTTATTTAACTATCCTCGTGGCCAGAATTACCGCGCCAAAGCCGCATTAGGGATGTGAATGTTGCCTATTGATGGCTGTAGGTCATATGTTCTATACAATCAAACATCCGCCATTGCTTATTGCACATTCCTTTGTCGTTCTATTTTTAGAGTAGTACCAATTCTGTAGAAGAACAACAAACCATTTTCAGGCACTGCCAATTTTGACCCAATATAACTTTAAAATAGATTTATATGACCGGTGGACAGACAGAAAAACAGTCAATGATTACGGGACAACTTGCGTTATTTTCATGGTTGTGGTGATCAAACTACAAGTTGTTTACCAAATGCTTTGCATCCAATCCCAGAAAACCGCTCCTCTGTCGTGCTGATCATTATCACCCTGCTTGCAAATAACTGCCTAGTGCTGAACCACGTACCGATAGACACGTTTGTACTTACTCGTGTGCAACAAGCACTGACTAGGTCAACGATCAAATAAAAACTGCTGGCTACGTAGATTTCCCTTTGATCCGAGAAATGGTGTCCGGTCGCCTAGAGCTGGCCTATGTGATGCACTATGGCACAGATCTCAAGCTCAACTAAGTCGTTGGCTGTGTGTAGTGCTTATATTATTAATTACCTTGCCACTGTTTACTTAGTTCAGTGTCACCTTGGGCATTGCACAAAAGAAAAACGCAAAAGCACGGTGAACTTGGGCCCTAATAGGTGCGCATGAAATTCTAAATACTAACGCACGATTGTAAACGTTTGCGACAGTTGAGGCGAATGGGTAGGTTTAGCTTTTATAAAGTACGTGATATGCGTTATAAATGTATTGTTGCACACCCATATATATATATATATATATATACAGCTTGGAGATTCCGGATCCGCGTAACGTGGATTTTGCACGATTAAGGATATTGCGGCTTACTCGCTGGCGCTACTGACTACTCTGCAAAGGCGCTACCTCGGGCGCTCGCTGCTAAAAGGCCCGGGACGCTTCTAATCGCCCCACTGGGTACCCCTCAAACGACGAAGCGAGCCGAATTGGTAGGTCTTCGTCTCGGCTGTGACCTTGTCTCCCCCCCCCCCCCTGCCCCGTCACGAGCTATCGTGCATCATTAGTGCTTGACGGCGCGCTAGGCATACCGCTATTAACAACACTTTCGGCCATGCGCACCGGTATTGCGAATTCCCTTGCATTTTAGAGCCCCAGAGCCTCTCCGCTGACGATGATAAGCGCCCGGGAGGACTCCTGCCCCCTCCAGTCGTGATAAAATGCTTGTCTGAGGTGCCACAGTTACCGAATCACAAGAACCTTCTATGACCGGCGTTGATGCGGCCTCCACAGATCACGCTGGTAATCTAGCCGAGCCGTGGACCTCGCAAAAAACGCGTCAATGGGTTACCCACACGAGTTACCCAACCGCCAGCGTTGGAGATTCTGGGCGGCTCAGGCGGCGACACCCGCTACCTCCTTCACATGCTGGTGAGCAGCTAAGCCTCGTAATCGGAAACAGGAGATCTGCGGTTTTCTTGGGACAGCGCCTCGACCTTGGCGTCCAATGCGAGAGTGCAGCGTCTGTTCGGGGCACGCAGTTGAAGCGGTCCCAACCCACTCTATACAAGATATAGTAATATTCCCAGTGCACACATTTTCAGGAGACAGGTGTCGCTCTATTTATTTCCTTACGATTAGCCTCGAAATCGATTAAAATATAGCCTGACAATCGATTAAAATATATTGCTACACGGGAAGATTTTTCTTCTTTCTTTACCTTTAAGTCGGGCTGATTCTGCTGTTGCATTCCTCTGCCGAAAAAAAATTAAGTAGTCAGTAGGAGCACGCTAAAGGTGACTAAAAAGGTTAATACGAAATTATGGCATACTCGTATAGTAGTCTCCAAAGAGCCAACCTTCAAGCGCGCATTTTGACAAGCTGGCTACCGCGTTACATTAAAGCCAAGCGGCTTGCAAGAGAAGCAGGAACTGGAATAAACTCTTGGCCTGGGAAGTTACCATTTCAGATGCGTGCGCCCCTGGATACTCTGATGGGGACTGTGGGCGACTATATCATCTACCATACTTTTGAGGATACATGCAGTAGTAACGGCGGGCTTTTCGATGTATCGTAAAGTTTGCCGTTTGTTTATGTGCCAGCGGAAACGTTGTTTATGTGCTTTGCGGCGGTATTGGAAGGAGCGACTCCGTAGATCAATCGATTGAATGCCAAAAAGTTGTTGAACAATGTCGGCCAGCCGAACCTGTATCAAGGCACTGATGTGTTGACCCATTATCAGCCCAAGGTCAGCGAGTGAGGCTATATGCACATATGTTACATTTGTGGAGCACCTCCAGTAAAATATTTTCTCTAATGTGCTGTTGCGTTCCCTCCAGACGGCTAAGATACGCTTTTTTTGTATGGCTCTCATACAAACGAGCTGTGTGGCAGCTGGCTGACCTTCTCAGTACTTTATACTGTTAAATACACACGTAACAGTGTTTTATAACTACGCAACTAACCTTGTGTTTTACTAAAACCGAGCCAGTTTTCGCAATGCGCATAGTATGGGCACTTGAGATTGGCTATTCAGACTGGAGATCCAGGATTAAGCACAGTAGTCATGTTGGAGGGAAGTGTATCAGCGTTGATTATATAACCAAAGTTCCAGTTGCCGTATTTTACAGCAAAGCATTTCTTAGAGAAGAGTTGCAGATTGTTCTGTGCGCACCGACGTGCAACGTAGTCAACGGCATGCGACAGTGAATCGTGGACATGACGGGATTCGATAGGGCTATAGATCCTAGAATCGTCTGCGTATTGCTCGTGAAATCGGATAACGTCGTGGCGACGAGACGGAAAAGAACAAACTTACCTAATATATGACCAGCCTTGACGCCAGTTATCTCTAATAGCAATAAAGCTGCGGTCTAATAACAACAATAAGAGGAGAGCAGTAGCATAACAATAACAGCAACAACAGCAGCAGCAGCAGCAGCTGCAACAACAACAACAACAACAGCAGCAGCAGCAGCAGCAGCAACAACAACAACACAACAACAACAACAACAGCAACAACAACAACAACACCAGCAATAGCACAGGAATGCTTAAATGTGAATATTCCAAGAGAATTAATATTGTTGCACTCCTATGTATATATCTATCTCGCTAACGAAACTCAACTAGACAAACTGGCCATACCGGTCTGTTTGCCTCACACACCTTCTCCCATTGTAGTCGTTGGTTGTAGTACAGCGTTCACTACAATCTGGCGGCATGTGTTTTTTTCTGAGACTAGAAGCCGCCAGCCGCTCGTGTGGCGATTGGACCGCAGTGAATAATAATAATAGAAAGAAGAAGACAAAGAAGAAGGAGGAGATGAAGATGATGGCGACGACGACGACAACGACGACGAATAAGAAGGAAAACTCAAGGCGTCAAGCATGAATCACCCCCTGCTCGCGCATGAAGCACACCCGTCATGATTCTGACGGACCCACAGCACGAGCGCGTGCGATTCCATTACGCGTCGGTGGTTTTTATGACGATAGCGTGAATGCTGGAGATGCTCTTGACACATTTCATGCAAGAGCTGATGATGGCTTGCAATAAACGCGCTCAGCACGTATCGAATTCACTCTATGTTGTTTGTATAGCCGCCGCTGCTGCCGCCGCTCCTGCTGCTATTGCTACTGATCTACTCGCTCATTACAGATACCATCACCACCACCACCACCTTATTATTCTTCGTCGTCCGGATCGAGGACGATGTGCCGTCGTATTATTTAGAAGCACACAGAATTTTTTGCCCGCTTCACTTCGGGAAGAACTTGGGCTTTTTTTTGGCGTCGAAACGCGAGCGCCCGTCTTCACTCGTAGTTCGCGGAGGAGAAGCGAACGCTTCTGGACAGCTCGGGTTCGGTTTATTTTTTATTTATAATATATATATATATTATTATATATATATATGTATATATATATATATATATATATATATATATATATATATATACATACATATATATATGCCGTCATCAGTATTGCTTCCAGCCGCTGTGTGATCCCAGTCGCAGGGTAGTAATAATACAAGTAGGTGCCCGGTAGCGGAATGTTATCTCGCGTTTTATGATAGCGTCTATGGCGGTGATGGCAGTACGTTATATTACGTATTGCAGACGGTAGCTTGCTCGCCCGATAGAGCCCATCCCCGATTTGGGTGGCCGATACGCGGTCTTTGTTTTTGTGTTTTTGGCGGCGTTTTGCGGTACGGTCGGACTTTTCAGTTGCTTCCAATCAGTAACAAGAAAGATTATTATAACTATAGTAATATCTATGTATAACACTGTCTGAATTACGGCTTAGACGCTCTAACCTACGCAGCATGTAGCTGTCCTAACCAATTCTTGTTGGACATTCTAAAAAAATAATACAGGCGCTTGTTTGCACTAACCTACCTTCCGATAGTCCCTGAGTAATAATCCGACATAACTAGCGGAATTTTTCAAATTTAAATTCCAAAGTCCTGACTCTATTTAAAATCACAAGCATATATATATATATATATATATATATATATATATATACATATATAAATTGAACGTTATGAAAGGTTCCCACCGTTTCTCTTCGCCTAAACCCATCGTGTTTGATGAAGCCACTTTAACTTCAACCTTAATGCGGCTGCGCCAATAGTCAGCCTCGGGCAGACTCTAATCCCATTTTACGAAGCTATGCTACGATAGAATTTAGAAGAGTTACGTAACTTCAGTAACTTGTTATAGTTGGTGAGGGTAGCCAAAGCAAAATGATCAGTGAACGACTGAATGACAGTGTGTGAGACAGTCTGTCTAGACTAAGGCCCGGCCCCGTTGCCCCTAAAAAGTTTAGTGGGTTTCTGAATGTGCGATACCACCGCTGAGCATGAAATCCGTGCAAGCGATTGTTGATAGAAGTACGCGACGGATTAGTTCGACTGATCTGTGTATCCACGATACGACGGCTGGTATAGCAAGGACTACAACATCCAGAATTCCAAGGTCGTTATTCGATATGGAAACAGGGCCGGGCACTTGCCGCTACGAGTGGCCTCTAGTTCAGTGACTCAGGACATCTGTCAAAGAGTCATTGAACTGTCGTAAGAGCACCTGATCTTCCGTTAGATTGCACCCCCTCAGAAGGTTAGTAACCCGTGAAGCCAACAAGGGTAAATGGAGTAGGAATAGTCCTTTGTGCGCCTCGACAAGAAAAAGCACCCGGTTATACCTCACAGTTTTCTGATCCGTGTTCACCTGCGGCTTCTCTTTGTAGCGATAGCAGGAATCAACGAGTTTAAAGTCGTTCTTAGCAATGACGCGGCAACCCAGAAGAGCTGTGTAAAGTATAGACTAAATCAACACATTTCCGTCGATTCAACGCTAGGCCGCTAGCTTTGCGAGCGTCCGCGTTATCGTCTTCGGTTACTACCTTTAACTCCTGCGAGTAGGCAGCGGTTCAAATACCATACATTCAGAGCAGAACATAGTGAGCTCCTTGACCCGAAGACACAACAAAGCGGGTCCCTAATGGTCGCCTTGTTGTACCCCAGTGGCGGACACGCCTTCGTTAAGCAAGAAATGAGCGACTCGCGGTATGCTAGTTCAACGTTGTGGAGAAGTTCCGGCGGCCAATAATTCCTAAACCTGTGGTCCCTCTCCGAAGATGTAAATGCATCTCGTGGTCCAGCTTACCTAAGATTCATCGAGCAAGCAATAGACAGCTACATTTGTTCCAATAGGCGAAGAGCTGAACGCCGAAAATGAGAAGTATAATTCTCAATTTTGGTGTTTTTCGGGGGTGTTCCTTTCGACTAATAATATATATATATATATATATATATATATATATGCTGTTTTTTTTTTATATGTACTGGTGTTTCCGTGTGACATTTCACACCAGTATTGCGCACTCATTATATAATCTTTCGGTCGACCTTTAGCTTTTAATATTGTTTAATTTCTTCGAGGATTAGAACCCGTTTTAGCTTTTGCAGTGAATAGTTTTAACCTGTCCCAAGTCAGAGCTGCTATTTTGAACTTAGGTAAACATTTTAAACCCGGGTGTCCCCTCCCACCAGCTTGGCTTCAATACGCCTAATGGCATCGAAGCAGTGGTCCACACAACAAGAGCTTTTATGTCTAGCGCACCCTACAATTTCGTCGCCGCCAAACTCGATTTTAAGAATGCTTTTAACCAGGTCCGTCGCGACCACATACTAAAAACTGTACAAACGGATTGGCCAGAGGCAGCCCCCTTAGTTGACCAAACCTACAGATCCAGTTCAGAGCTCTCATTCGGTGAAAGAACAATTTTCTCGCGCAGCGGCGTGCAGCAGGGCGACCCCCTTGGTCCGCCGCTATTCTGCCTAGCAATCAAAGAACTGGTCAATTCTATCCAGTCCCCCTTAAATCTCTGGTACCTAGACGATGGCACCATTGGGGGAGAAGCTTCTGTGGTACAGGCAGATATCAAGAGAGTTCTTGACTTCGGTCAGAAGAGTGGTCTTGAGCTCAACCCCCAAAAGTGCGAAATTATTTACAAAGGCCACCCGAACATATTCCGCCTTTGAGGCACTTCTTCCGGGGTGCAAACAAGTCGAGGCAGCAGATATGACGCTCTTAGGGTCCCCTGTGGGGTCGGCCGCCACTCACCCAGAACTCGCAGGTAAGATAAAGAGTCTTTGCTCTCGCCTAAACCGGCTAAACCTGCTTAATCCCCACAGCGCATATCACCTATTAAAATCATCGTTGGGCTCATCGAGAATTATCCACTTCCTCCGCAGCACGGACGTCGGAGCAAACCAGGACTTGCTGAGGGAGTTAGACAATAGCCTTAGGACTAGCCTTAGCGACCTCCTCAATCTAAACTTGGCCGACAACAACTGGGCTCAAGCCACCCTTCCTCTTAGACTCGGAGGTTTGGGAATCCGCTCTGCAGCAGATCTGGCAGCCAGCTGTCACGTTGCTTCATTACACGCCTCAGAAGCTACAGTCCAGCACATCAGCCCGGCCATAGCCCTGCAGGCTTTCCAGGATGCCAAAAAAGCTGCGGATACAAGATTCGAGAACCTCGCAGGCCTACTCCCAGAGGCAAACAAACACCTGCAGAGGTCCTATGACGATCTCATAGTATCCAAGAAATATCAGCGTTTACTGTCCGATGCACTGTCCACGGCAGACAAAGCCCGACTACAGGCGGTTGTCCAAAAAGGGGCTAGCAAATGGCTCCAAGCCATCCCTTCCTCAAACCTTGGCACTTTACTTGATCACGAAAGTTTTCGTCTGTGCATCGGCTTGAGGTTGGGAACAAGACTAACGGAGGAACACCGGTGTCCGTGCGGAGCACAAGTGGACATTTGGGGAACCCACGGGCTATCCTGCAACAGAAGCGAAGGACGTCAAAGCCGCCACAGCGAGATTAACGAGATTACCGCCCGGGCCTTAAGGTCAGCTCTACTGCCATGTATTCGAGAGCCAACCGGCCTCCTGAGAAGCGACGGAAAGAGGCCTGACGGTCTCACCCTTATCCCTTTTGAAAGGGGAAAGGCGCTTATTTGGGATGCTACAGTCACCGACACGCTCGCCCCCTCGAACATGGAGGCCAGCGCATCAGCCGCTGGCTCCGCAGCACGCAAGGCGGAACGTCTAAAGACCAACAAATACGCCCAGCTCACCGACGAGTTCATTTTTGTGCCACTAGTATTGGAGACACTAGGGGGACCTGGCCCTGAGGCATGGTCACTATTACAGAAGATTGGCAAACGAATTGAACTCACGACGGGGGACAAAAGAGCTTTCGACTTTCTACTCCAGCGGCTATCTCTGGCGGTTCAGCGCGGCAATGCGGCAGCAATTATGGGCACAATGAGGGGCTGCCTCGAGGATAAGCTCGATTGGTAGCACCCCTCACAAGCCCAAGAGTAGTTAGATATTCATATTCCACTGTAACTTCAAAATGAAATAAAACCATATCTTTTAAAGCTATTTTTAAAGCGACTCTATCTCTCTCAAAAGCAAACCAGACCAAAAAATTACAAGCGAAATGTTTGTTTGAGCTTATGTGTAAGGCCCCTCGTGCGTCATCTCTAGTAGTTGCGTACTCGTAGATCGACTAAGTAAAAAACAACATGTGGTGCAGCTTCAAATAACTTGTTTACTGCCATATGTGATGCGTCTGACTAAAATCTTCTTAAAAGCACTGCAAGCGACAGAGCACTGCGATTCGGGCCGATAATTTTGTATGAATATACATGTACGCAGACGACATTGCAATCCTGCTGTAGCAGGCGTCTATATAGGACTACACAGGGATTGGAGAGGCTAATTGATTAAATGGACGAGATGAGCTTACTATTAATTGGCAAATGACACTAGCAGTTAAGCTTCGGAATAGCGGACACCATATAGAAGGCCGAGTGGGTTAATACATACCGCGTCCGCCTTTTTCAAGACTAAAGTACAACTGATAACAACATTTGGTATATCACTCACATGGGAGAAATAAGGGAAGGTAGACCTACAGTTATATGATAGATTTAGATTATTCTTCGTGAAACGTTTTAAGATTAGCTAAGTCTTTTAGAGATAGGAGGCTTTGCTAACGCACCGTTCAATACGGGGCCTTGCCATGGCAACCATCGCAAATTCGAGCCCTAGCCTTTCTAGCTGTATTTATTAGACGTGGTTGTCATTGTTATGCTGCTACATACCTCTGCTGGAGAAAGCCTATATATTTGCAGTAATAAGAACTTGGTGACAATAGATGCATTGGAACGATATCCTGCGATAACAGGCAACTAAGCACATTACGGGTGTCTAAAATGTGGTTGTCAGAGCGTTGCAAAATAGAATAGTTCATCTCCTGTAGGAGAAGGAGACTCATTCGAGAAAAGAGAGCCCGAAATCGGCGTAGACATCTATGACGACGCTTACAGCCCAGAAGTTTCATCATGTGCTGTGCAGCACAGATGTCACCGTTCCCAAGAGTGTTGTAGGTACCTCGCGAGGTGCTTAGGCCAATACGGAATATATCTCACCGGAGCATGTCCAGCAGAACGGTCAATAGCCAAGCTAGTAAGACTAGAGAATATCCACTGATGTGAGGAAACTAACAGTTGTGTCCACTGTATATATTTTTTTAATTTACCGAACAAGGGCATACATTAATAAAATTGATATATTGTTCGCTTGGCATGTATACCTAAATACACATGTCACCCTTTTATATCAGGGGCAATATATGCATATATGACGAAAACGCCTATATGTCAGAGCGTTCTTATCTCGTATATATTCAGCCCGCTCTACGTCTGAACTATCCCAACCCACTGAACGGTGTGAGCGGCAAGCTCAACCGGAAGAAGCCACAGTAAGCCCGTTTTCTCTCTTTCGCTTGTCTAGCAAGACTAGACGAGTGTATTAAGTGTGTATTACAATAGAGCTATAGAGGGTGCGAAGAAGGGCGCGGTGACGATTGAGAGGCAAAAAACACCACGGTTGGCGCCTGCTCGGGCCTGACTTTGGCGCATTTATATATGTATATATATATATGTATATAAATGCGCAAGTCGGCAAAGTCGGCACCTTGTTAAACCTGTCATCCGGTGATAACAGGTCGTCGTCCTTTTTCAAACAACGTCTGGATCTTGATATACAACGTGGAAACGCTGCCTCCGTTCGGGGAACACTTCTGAGGTGGTGTCGGCCTAACCTCATCGAAACGGACACGTGACAGCCACAATACGCGCCCACTAGGCCCATATTGGGTCCCAGACCTCTTCCGCTGCGCCATTGTCTGTCCGGTTCATAAACGCGGCGACAAAAGTGATCCAAACAACAAAAGGCCTGTATCGCTCATCTCTGTGCCGTGCAAGCTATTTGAAAAGGAGTTGGCCGATGCGATCTATAGAAATGTGAATTCACAAGGTCTAATTTCTAGGGAGCAATTCGCATATCGACGAGGCCATTCTACTGTCCTACAACTGCTGGAAACGCAAAATGACTGGGCTCTTTTAACTGATGATAGCAAGCGTTTTGACTGTGTATACTTCGACTTTAAGTCTGCATTTGAAACCACTACACACTCGAAGCTTCTAAACATTCTCCCGCGGTACGGTGTTGGACCGAAACTCACAAACTGGATCAAAGCTTTCCTTGAACATAGGACCTTTAGAGTGAGGGTAAATGATTGTCTGTCGTCAACGGCTGAGGTCACGTCCGGTTGTCCACAGGGAACAATTCTTGGACCTCTTATGTACATATTATATACTGACTCGTTAAAGTATATTATATCTGAAGGAGTGAGAGTGAAAATTTACGCGGATGATGTAAAAATGTATATATCTGTAGAAAATGAACGAACATGAATATTCTTCAAGAAACACTCGATAAATTTATGGATTGGTGTAAAGGATTAGACCTAAAGCTCTCTGTAAATAAGTGCGCAGTTCTGCACTTCGGCAGCAATAATCCTGTACATAACTACACATTAGGTACTGAACAGCTAGTGGCAAAGCCATCGATAAAAGACTTAGGAGTTCTGAAAAGTAATACGCTGAGCTACACACCGCATGTTCTAGAGGTAGCTGCGTCAGCTAGTCGGAGAATGCACTGGATATTGCGATCCTTTGTCTTGAAAGACCCTAATCTGTATGTCAAACTTTATAAGCAATATGTCCTACCTGTGATTGTATATGCCTCTAGAGTATGGAATCTAGGATTGAAACGTGATAGAAATTTGTTAAGGAAACTGCAGAAGAAGTTTTTAAAACGTGTTGCTTTTCGTTGTAATGTGAGGACTTGTGATTTAAATTGTGATGATATTTGTGTTGTTCTAGATGATAATGATAAGGCTACGTTCGTCTCTATTTGTAAGTTCCCAGATCGAGGCGAACATATTCTTTGATTCTATTTTGACGAACACAAGAGCCGGGATCAACATACATGCTAAAACTGTTGCCCGGAAAGAAATTGTTAACAAAATGTTGCCTGGCGCAGTACCAGGAATGCGAATTACGTACAAACAAGTTGATCTGTTCTAATAAAGCCCCCTGCTAAAGGGTGTTTAAATATATATATATATATATAAATATATATATTGGCTTAGCTAATCCATCGTGATACGTATAACATATACATCATGTATTATATTGAAAATAAACTGCCTGTATATATGCATATATATATATAATATATATATATATAGATACATCACAAATGTATATTTTGCTACACTTAAATAAAGGATGGTTATATGCATATATAGTCTGCTTAGTGCAACCACAACCCGCTAACAAATCTCCAGATAGAGACTGAGAGAGCCGTGTCTCTTCCTGGTGAGTGGCGCCTTTCTTTGGTAACTTGTAGCGTCTAAGTTGAAGCAGCTAAGACAACGGAAGAAAGATGACCGACCCACGCGACGATGCCGACTTTTCGCTTCTCGTAGCAAAAGAGTGCAAAATAAACTAAACATGGTCTATATACATACACACACACGAATGGCGAGAGAGAGAGAGAGAGAGAGCAAACGAGAAATTGTGATTCCGAACGAGAACAAAAGACGACGCGGTACGAACTTGAGGAAGGTGCGATACAAAGAGCGCGTGCGGGTAGAGATAGCTAGGGTAGCGCGAATAAAGGCGAAAACTTCGGCGGGAGAGAGAGAAAAGGTAGGTTTGTAGAAAAGGAACGAGCATGAGACCATTGAGAGCGGACTTCATCGACCCATCGCAACGTCCAGCATCAGCAGCAACAGGGCGGATCTGTTCGGCGCGGAGGTGATGTGCGCCGAAGGCTTGCCGTGCGCGGGGCGCACTTCGTTGCTGAACTTCGGCGTTTCGTTGAAAACACGCCGACTGCAAAGGAACCCCATTCGTCCACAAGTAGCAACAAGCGGGTCGAAACTTCCTGTGGAGACCGACCGTCCCCACCCCCTTTAGAGTAGCCTAAACCTACATGGCATAATGCCGTTTGCATGCCACAATATATATATATATATATATATATATAATTTTTTGGACTTCTTCTCCGGACGGCAAATTTATTTAAATTCAGTATTTCCTCATTGACCTTGAAATTTCCATAAATACACATTTCAAACAATTGTAACCATTAAAGGCATTTTGCTATCGCCCGTGTATATATATATATATATATATATTTGTTTTCAGTTTTTTTTGTAAGTCTAGTGTCCATGTACGGTTTCTTTTCATGTGATGGCTGATTTTTAATCCACTCCGGCATTTACCTTTTTTAAGTTGGAAACCATGCAAACCAATTTAAGAGTGGCCGGTCTGGGTCTCGAAGCCAGGCTTCCCGAATGCAAGGCAAAGGCTTTGCCACTAGCCATCTTGCTCGGTATATATATATACAGGGACGTCAATTAAAAAAATAGAGCGAACATCCCAAAGGAGAGCTGACGTATCACATGACGTAATTTCTGGCAGAACGCGGCAGTTTTCAGATGTACCTGCGTGAGGATACAAAACGCACGTTCAGCGTCCCATCTTCACGACAGGACGGGAGTCAATGACGACGCCTTTTACCTTTGGCCGTCTGTGAGGCACTGCAGCCGACAAGGGATAGGGTAGCAGACTCAGAGGTAAAGGAGGCATTCCGAGAGGACATGAATCGTTTCGCAAGCTACATTCACGGATTGGTCGCAAGGTGGGAAAGTGGGAGATTACTGGCTAAACGCACACTGAGAGGGAAAGCTTTTCTTCTTGAAACAGCACGACTTTGGTGAACCTTCGGTCGACATGAAGACGACACTGCTTACACAAGGCCGGGTTCACAGGTTAATGGGCAAAGCGAGTCTGATAAAGTGGAGAACCCGGGGGTACCCTCGGCCGCTTGATCTGATTGGCATCCGCTATAGCTCCTCTCAGTCTGTAGCACTATTAAATTAATATCCGGGCTGACAGAGTGTGAAGCTTAAGGGGGGAGGTGTGTTTAGTTGGTACGCAAGTGCGTGTTTAGTAGGTACATTAGTGTTCTTCCAAAAAACAGGAAAAAACAAAAACAAACAAATACGTGGGGATCTGGCAACGTGTTTGAAAATTTAATCATATTTTATAGCTACATTTTTTCTGAAGGTGGATTTTCGATTTCGACGCAATTTTCACAAATTTTTATACATTTATTAACGCGGGGGACGAATCACAGCTTTAAATCAGAGCGGCTTTTTCGATATTTTCTGTTCCATCTTCGATGGCTTCGAAGAGTTTCGAAAAACAAAAAAGACTGGGTCTCCTCAAATTTAATTAGAAATTTAGACAGCCAGGTAGCCCGCGTCTTTTTATCATTCCGTGATCAACGACAGCAAAACTACGAACAGATTTTTGGCGGGACGTGGTGTCCAAGCACAGAGTCTCCTCTAACGATGCAGATGTTATGTGTGACATTTCATCAACCGAATTTTGACACGAGCCGCATTGTGATCGTTTGCTGCTGTTTTTGGACATCCTTCACGGGATTCTCGCACAGAATGAAATGGCCAGCTTGATTTTTTTTTGTACCATTCATGCACATATTCAATGGTCGATCGAAGCTTTTCGAAACACGTTCTTGTGAACCTAACCCTCGCTGGAGGTTGTGCGAAGGGTAATTAACCTTGGTAATGAACATGTTAGTCTATTTGGTGTGGGGGGACTGCTTTTACGTACACCCGAAGCGGGTAGTATGTTCTAACTGTTAGTTGGAAAAAAAAACGTTTTTTCCACGATTCTGTTTTGTTGTTAAGGCGACGTTTAAAGGCAGCTGGTTTGGAAAGCTTTCACATGTTAGCCACACCTACATGCACATGCCTAGGGATGCATACTTCAGCTTTATAAGCCACATAATGCAACGCTTTTTTTAGTTGAACATTTCCATTTGGTGCAAGTCAATAGACGGAGGCGGAAACGGAGAGAACGGAGAAGCATTTTAAGGAACGCTATGGAAAGACGTGTTTCTCTATGTGACGCACGCGATTGTATAGTGAGTTGGCCCAGTGACTGTAATGTTTTCCGCCAACAGAGCGCTTCTTCTTGACCACAATCTGTTGCCAAACGAATGTAGTCAGCCCACCAATGGAAGAGCAGTGGCCAGTTGTTCTAACCATGTCAATTACCTACGTACGTAGACATACTGATATATATATATATATATATATATATATATATATATATATATATATATATAGGGGTGTATATCATTACGAGTAAATAAACATAGATCTGGCCTCTGCCATCATCAAGTTCAACTACGATGAAGCATCGTCGCATTTCTGGTGCCCGATCGATCTCTTCGGCGTGTTCGGATCTGTTTGTTGTCTGTCCTTCGACGGGGTGTCTTCATCGGGGCGTGCAGATCCGATTTGATCGCGCCTCCTCGGCGGGATGCTGCTGCTGTTGCTGCTGCTGGATGGGTTCACTGGTACGTCGTCGCTGGGGTCAGGATTGCTGCTGCCGCTGCCGCTACCCCCGGGTGGGGGTCTCACTCAGCAAGCGTTCGGTCTGGATTGGTTCATACTCGGCAGGGTTCGGCAAATGTAGCCTCGTCGTATTAGAACTACCTGTCATCATTATCATCGTCATCGTCATCATCATCATCGACCTACGTATCTTCATCAATATCGGCGGCTTTAGCTGCCGCTGGGTACGAAACATTGGACGCAACTGACGCAGCAGCAGCAGCAGCAATGCTGTTGCGTCCCATCTCGTTGTCGCTGTTGTTGTTGTTGTTGTTGCTGGGTCGCTGTGGTTATCGTTGTTGCTGTCGTTGTTGTTGTCGTCGCCGTCGTCGTCACGATTGTTTGCCTGTCATCGTTGTCGGTGCTGTTTGTTGGTTGTTACTCGTTCGTTGTTCGAGCTTTCGTACCATTGGATAGTCAGCGCAGTCTCGTTCCCGAGCGCCTATTCGCCTGCCTGCCGGACGACTGCCCCTGTCTGCGTAGTAGCTCTGCCCCCCTCACACCGCGGGCGCACCTCGTAAGATGCCGATGACTGAGTCGTCGTCGTCGACAACGAAGAGGAGAGCAGACGAAGCGCCTGGCTGTTGGTTGGTTCCTCGTCGTCGCTCTCGTTGTTGTTGTTGTTGTTGTTGTTGTTGCTGTTGTCGTCATCATCGCTTGCTCTGATGACGTAGTTGGCGCAGCCTTTCTGATCAAGACATTATCTTGGGTGCATCGCCGTAAGCATTATCGTCGTCGTCGTCGTTGTCGTCGTCGTCATCAACAGCAGCAGAAGCATCATCAGCATCATATATAATCAACAACAACAACAACAGCCAGCACCCCCCTTCCCGCCCCGGCGCCATCATCATCATGACCATGACGACCATCCCTTCCAGTTAGACTTCATCGCAGCAGCAGCAACGTCACCTATTCGTCTTTGTTGTGTTGTTCTTGTTGTCTTCATCATCATCATCATCATCATCATCATCACCACCACCACCACCACCATTGGCAGAGCCGAAGTGCCAGCACAACCTGGTGCTGGCTCGCTCCATCACTTTATCATCATCATCATCATCATGGGTATCTACAGCATCATCATCATGGGTATCTACAGCATCATCATCATCATGGGTATCTACAGCATCATCATCATCATGGGTATCCTAGCAGCATCATCATCATGGGTATCCTGCAGCATCATCATCATGGGTATCCTGCAGCATCATCATCACCAGTATCACCAGCAACATTATCAGCAACAACATCATCATCATCATCATCATCACCATTATGATCTTCATCCCCACCGAGGTTGGTTGGTTGCCTTCAACGCCACCGCCGCGCTCTGCTCAGGCTACATACAGCTTGTTTGTCGTGGCAACGGGCAAATGATGATGATGATGATGATGATACCCCGGGCGCTGGCGCCCCTGTCTGCGTGAGTTTGGTGGCGTTTGGTGGTTACCTCCTACTGCCGCCACTGCCGCCGCTGCTGCTGCTGCTACAACGTCTGCCGGCGACGTAACCGTCGTTCGCCGGTCGCTTCGTGAGGGCATGTTGTGCATGCTGTTGCTGTTGTTGTTGTTGTTGTTGTTGTTGCTGTCGCCGCCGCCGTAGAGTTCGTAGTGGTACGAGTATGATGTTATAGCACCACCACCACATCACGGTTAGGCCCCGCCCACCGGCACATCCCCGTCGTGCCCTCTCCTGTCCAGGGCCTCCGGTGGTTCTCGCTCAGAAGAGGACGAAGCGGACCACGAAAACGACAACGAAGCGGACGACGACGACGAAGAAGAAGAAGCTGACGAAGGTGACCACGACGGCGACGACGACGACGAAATAGTATGAACAAGAGGGAGAAACGGGAAAAATCGCTGATCATCGGCGAAAACAGACAACAACAACAGGAACAACAACAGCAGGGACAACAACAGGGACAACGGGGACAACAATAACAACATGAGGAACAACAACAACAACAACAACAGGAATAGCAACACGCAACTCCTCCGCCGGACGCCAATCTCATCGATCGTTCGTTGCTGTGGGTCGAAAAGGTCGGAGTTTCTCTGGTCGTCTCTGATCGTCGCACGTACAGACAGACAGACAGACAGACAGACAGACAACCGACAAACATACAGATAGACAGACAGACGGTTATAGCACCAGTAGTAGGGGCGGGGGCGGCCGCGCCACCAGCATCCGTAGCAGAAACCACCAATACTAGCTCCATCTATTGGCCGGTGCTGTTACTAGCGCTAGCAGCAGCGCCTACCAGCGACACTAGCAGCGATACCAGCTTCCAACATGCGGCGGCGGCGGCGGCCGCAGCAGCAGCAGCAGAAGAGCTGACCGCCGCTGCCGCCGTAGCGGGTAAGGGAGGGGGGGTTGGGGGAAGGGGGGGCAGGGAGTCTTGCTCTCGACATCCGACCGAGTCCGTCCATCGTGACGTCACCGCATGTATCCGTCACTTAGTCGCTAAAATCTGAGCGAACCAAGAGCAGCGGGGCCGCGGCAACGACAGTTGACGGGTACTCGGGGGGGGCCGAGGGGGGTACAGCTGTCCGCTGTCCGTCGTCTTTCTGGTCGTCGTCGTCGTCGTTGTCGTCGTCGACGACGTTGTTGTTGTTGACGTCGAAGGATCGACCAACAAGTAGTACCACTCTGGCTGAGTGAACGAACGAGCATGGTTACGGTCTGGTCGAACGAGCACCAGCAGGAGCAGAAACAGCAACAACAACAACAACAACAACAACAACAATAACCATAACATCAACGACACCAGCACCATCGACACCAGCAGCAGCAGCAGCAGCCGGAGCGCCTCCACTCCGACAACAGCAGCGGCGGCGGCCGCGACGACGACGACGACGACGACAGGGGCGGCGGTAGCCAGAGTACAACAACAACAACAACAACAACCAGACGATCGAACGTGCTGAACGGAGGGAAAGGAGGAAAAACAAGAAGAGGAGGAGGAGGATGCTGTAGTTGTTGTTGTTGTTGTTGTTGTCATCGTCACCACCATCATTGCCGATACCGGCACCAGCAACAACAGCAGTAGCAGCAGCAACACAGATCGGCCGCGGCAGTGGCACCAACCATCTCGTGCTTCTGCTGGTGCTGCTACGAAACTACGGACTGCTCGGACTGGAGCAGTGCGGTTCGCTCGTTCAGTAGTCGTTCCTTCGTTAGTTAGTGAGTGGCTGGCGCGCTGCACGCACCACGCAGAGGGAGAACAAACAGACGACAGATCATCCATCGGCTGGTATAGTCCGGCATAGCATGCAGGCAGAAGCAGGCAGATAGGATAGACCGTCAGTCCAGTTATTCAATCAGTCAGTCTGTAGTTCGACAGATGAACGAAGCTCAGACGGACAGACAGACAGACAGATAGATAAATCCATTCGGATGCATAGAGATAGAGAAGAAGAAACCGCCAAAGCCGCATAGTGAGCTCTGGACAGGCCGCCGGTAATCACAGCGCGCTGCTGCAGAGGAACAGTCAGCCGGCAAGCACCACACAGCGTGTACATACAGCAGCAACAGCAGGCGAAGAAGAAGTGCAGATCGTAAGAAGTTGCCAAATGCCACAACGAGGAATACCTGATCATCTCGATAGTATTACTAGTAGTAATAGTAGTCAGCATCAAGAATTATAATCAGATTCTCAGCATTATCCTCATTAACCCATCGACTCACACTAAAAGAGTCCTCAACGTTCATCTACTGGAACGTCTACGTTCTTTGCTCAGCACACGACCAACCACGAAGCAGTTGTTGCTCAGTCGCATCCGCACACGAACAACACACAGCGACAGAAAGTTGTGTCGGCTCGATCTCCGCCAGTGACTACTACTTGATAGAGCAAGTCTCAAGAGTCTCAAGTTGAACAACTGCAACAAGGAACAAGCTAGCTGTACCAGACACAGCCTTCCAGAAGTAGTCGAGCAAGCAGGCAAACAACGAACAATGAACAAAGGAGAACATTGCCGCCATTGACCAAACGGTACCAGAAAAAGAAGAACAACAAGGCAAAGGAGAAGATCTCTTCATTCGAAGGTGCTCAATTCGAACTGGAGGCTGTCGTACGAGGATAAGTTGCTGTAGAATTTGTTGGTACCAGAGTAGAGTACTGAAGTTATCAGTCGTTCGGCTGCGGCCCGTCGTCATTAGAGGTCATTATCATTATCATCATCGTAGTCTATGCGATTATTCTGCGTGCGTGTTTGTGTGAAAGTGTCTAGGTACGAGCGTGCGATTTGCTTGCACACGTGCATATGCGTTTAGACAAGTGTATCTAGGTGTCGCTCGGTGAGGTTCTTTCTCTATCTCGGCTCTCTCGATAGACGACCACCTCCACTACAACGACGATGACGTTGGTTGTGTAATGTGATTAACTGTGCGTGACTGCCTGCGTGCCCAAGCACCGATATACGTGACAAAAGTGTCGGCAGACGTGGCACCGTTGTTGTTGTTGTTGATGCTATTGCTCTGGTTAATGTTGTTATTGTTGTTGTGCCAGTCCAGTCTTGCCTTGTCTTTGAGCTTGCACGTGCGTATCGGGCCGGACGTCGCGTGCTTCAATCTTGGCCGGCGGGGCAACTCGTGCACGTCAAAGTACGTAGGGTGTTTGTTGGTGGTGCTGTGGGTGCGCGCTTCGAGCTAGTTGGATCACTCGTCGTCGACGGCGTCAACATCTCAGTTCCTCTGCTTCTGGATCCTCTGTCGGCGGATCCAGAAGCGGATACAGCGGTTATCTGAATCACATCATACGATCGAGCAGGTACGTGCTGCACGAGATCGACGATGAGGCGCTAAACAAGCAGCGAACGACACGCAGTTTTCTGCTTCCATCTGCTCAGCTGTGCTGTTCACCTGGCCGATCGGTCTTCGGCCACACCAGGCAGGATTTATCGTGCGTCATGCAGCAGCAGCAGCGGGACCGTGGCGCGTCAATGGCAGGCGGTGATGATCGTGCTCGGTGTTCGGCGGCGATGTCGGCCCACAACGAGAATGGTGGTCGTCCTCAACGAAGTCGTCGCTGGTAACACGTACAGCCAAGTACAGCCAGTACTTCACCAACTACCCCCATCACCACCCCCGACGTGGCTGGCTGGCTGGCTGGCTTTGTCTGTCACCGTCGTCATCGCCAGCATCATCACCACCACCACCACCACCAGCTCTGCTACTCAGAGGACAGAATCGCCATAGTGCGCGCCTTGAAGAACTGAGACGAACCTACGGGACTCTGCCTGTCTAATCGTAGAAGAGGATGTATAAGCCATCTGCAGTACACCGGTGTGCATCTCTACCGGCTGGCGGCTGATGTGTGCGAGGTGTTGATGTCGATTTTGCATGTGGGCGGCGTGAAACGATTCGCCGTTTCGGTATAAATCAGTAAACCGTTCCATGTTGGCGAACGTTAGTGGCTCGTTGCTAGCAAATACAACAACAATAATAGCAACAACAAACGTAGCAGTAGTAGCCGAGGAGCGCAAAAGCAAGTGCAAGAATATTTTTCCTCACAACCATCATCACCACCACCACCAGCATCAGCACAACAAGAACCACCATTAACAGTGACAGCCACGCAAGAACGTCTCTCCGCAGTTGCGCGTGCCTACCGAGTTCTCTCGGCGCGAAGTCCAAGATCGTAGTGGTTTTTTTCTTTCAGAAAACCCCACAGCCAGAACTACTGGCTCGGGGGTTGTCGCTCAACTTGACCGTTCAACTTGTTGCATTCGCGGCGATGCTCGGATGCTGCGGCTGTCACAACTCTCTCTCTCTCGCTCGCTCGTCCCCCCTTGTGATCTCTCCCTCATCTATCACGAATTGGATACGACGACAACAACGACGACGACGACGACGACGGCCATCATTACCACCACCATCACCACCACCACTGCCGCCGCCGCGATTTGTGCGCAACCGATAATGATCGCTCAATTATGTGTGTGTGAATGACAACGCTTCGTTTGTGATTAGTGAAACACGGCCAACTACTGTTATTGTAGTTATCCATATTCTTGTCATTAATATTATTATTATTAGTTTTATTAGTAGTTTTATTATTACCATTACTTCTTCTACTACTGCTACAACTACGGGAACGTCGATAACAACGACAGCAGAAAACGTGACCAGTAGTGACATGACGCTGTGTGAGTGACTACAATGACTCGTACATAACCGGTTGCCCAGCAGTCGGTTTCGCTGCTCGCTCAGGAATGGATACAATAGTGAAGTTGACATTCACGCCCACGCCGACAACAATAACAACAGCAACGACAACAATGATGATGATTATGAGGATGAGGATGGTGATGATGATGACGACGACGACGATGATGATAATGATGATAATGGAGACAACTTCACACAAGAAGTTCTGAGAAAGCAGAAAAGTTTCATGATGTTCGGGATGATGCTGCTTCAGGCAAGCCAAGAGGTGGTTTGTAGTGGCGTGTCTGATTCGAAGTTTGTCCAAGTCCAAATTGGATGTTTGTGGTGGTAATGTTGTCATTGTCATTGTCATTGTCGTCGTCGGCTTCATTGTTGCTCTCGTTGTGTGCTTATTGTCGTTGAGGTTGCTTGCGTGGACGTGCTCGAGAGGTGTTGTTGGTCTGTGTGATTAGGTGTTGTTCTGAGGTGTTCGGTGTGTCGTTCGATTCGTCGATTGGTGTCTTCGGCAGCAGTTGTGCGTGTTGACTGAACCTGACAGTGTGTGCTAACTGACGCTTGCGTGATATAGCCGACGAAGAAAAAGAAAAAGAAGAGAAACACAAGAAGAAGAACAAGAAAAAGATATGGCCGAGGTTCCGTCAGTGCCCGGAATGGGAGCCCTGCACGGGGCGGCCTCGGCTTTTGCATGCCGTTCACGCTGCAATACCTGTCGATCAGCGGACGCACGAGGGCCGATACGTCTGGGAACCCCGTATCAATCCGTTCACTGGGTAAGCATTATGATCGATTAGACCCGTAGACGCATCTCGATCCGGCAAGTGGAACGCGGCCCAAACACCCCAACATGAGGGGGGCTGGCGGAAGTTAATCTGCTAAGTAGGCATCAGCTCTGAAGTCGTAGGGGCAAAAGGCGGGCATTTTCTCTTTTTTTTGGTAGCTAGTGCACCTTTCATTGTTTGTCGATCGAGCAGTCTCATGCGCGTTGGCACTTACTCATAACGTACGGCGCTGCGCTTTACCTTTGTCTTCATTTAGCTGTCTCTTGTCAACACCTTCACATTTGTTCAGGCCGCTGATCACGTTGGCTGGAATTAGTAGAGTATAGATGAGCTTTGAACTGCACTGCGTGACTGTAACGAGAGATTGAACAAGAACTACGCATGAGCCTTGTTATCACACCTGCCAACGACCTATCCTATCGAATGGTTTGGCCTGGAGTAGCGTTGCAACTGTCTGCAAACGTCTGAAGAACGTAGTTCCTGTTTTACAGACATGTTCGTTTATATTTCTTCATCCTTTCATGGAGCGCTTATCGTTAATTCGTTAATAAAGATAAGCGTTCTTGCTTCGTATCTCCTTTTTGACTCTATTTAAACACATATGTACTAGCACCATATGCAAGCATTAGAAAATCTGAACGGGTCGAAGAATGGCAAAAGTATTCAATTTTTAATGTCTACTGAGAGATCGACTGTCAACAATATATATTCAACAAAATCTGTTTTGTTTTTGTATTCAAGAAATCGTTTTTGTTTAAAATAACTTTAACACAAATGTACAAATTCTTAGAATGTGAAGGCAATAATAATATCTGCAGAAGCAACAAAAACCGCAACAATGACGAAAACTAGAACAGCACGGTTTTCCCAACTAGAACAAGCACTCGAATCTTGGGATCAGGGGTTTCCCCTGATGACCTTGTCGTTGTCGCTGTTGATGCTATCCACCTGTAGCAATACGCGTAGACTCGTATAAGCTAATATCTCTTCACCGATGACCTAGCTCTTTCTCTCGAGTTACCTGTACGCGGCTTGTCTCATTTAGTAGAAGTACTAGGATTTGACTTTTGTGTTTAGTTTTTGTATTGTTTGAATATTATTTGATGTCGCTGTTTTGTGCTCAATGGTAGCTGCTGAACTCAGAAGTGAAGGCTGAATGCATTAACGACGTACATCCGCTTTGCAAGCGGGCATCGCCTGTGGCTTTATATTACGTCCACGGAACGTTTGACGGAATCATTATGTTCATAATTTTTGTTGTCTTCGCTTATACGCTACTCACTCTCATTTCGACTAGTTTTGGGGTTTCGGCACCGTCTCTAGCGGCCCTGGCGGACGGCCCTAACATATAGTCGTACATTGTACTTGTTAATTACATGTATTATGTGTTCGTGTGTGTCGTACTCTGCACTTGTTGTAGAGACATTATCTACATTAGCTGTGACATACGGAACGGAGCAAAGCAAGCAACACGTATGAGTTTATTATACTGTACTGCTAACGATCACGACAGGCTGTGACCAAATGTAATGCCACCTATAACATAAGTATGCACACACTTTCTCTTGAGCTCGTGCATTTTGCTTTCTTTTCATAATGTACGCATCGAATCATACAATGGAATGATGCATACACGAAATAGGTGTTAACAACAGCATCATGAAGCAGACTATACGCGTCTAGGCGTTCATTACGATCTACGACCACATTTTATGTTTCTAAACACCCCTATATATATATATATATATATATATATATATAGACGGCTGTCGCTTGTATACGGCGACTACGTTGTTGCCCCACGCGAGCTACAGAGGAGAAGGAAAAAGGGAGAAAAAAGAAATAGCGAAACCTAAGAGACTTCGTAGAGCATTCGTAGGTTGTGACACCGCCGCGGAAGAAGTCAAGACAGTCGAGGAGGTGTCGATAGATGGCGCCGCGGGAAGGTGTCTGAGTTGCAGCGAGATGCCGCCGGGCGACTTGACCGTAGCCCGCAGTCGTAACCAATTCCCAACAGCAGCAGCAACACCAGCATCAGCAACCATAAAGAAGTGTTGTGGGGCAGGACCAGAGAAGGGAGCAGGATCTTTGTCCCTGTTCGGTGGTAGCCTCTGTAGAGGCTGCTTGCTTGCGTGGGGTGCGGTGGCGTTTCGGAAAAGCTTGCTCGTCGTCCGCGACGATCCGGGACTCGATATCGTTAAGCGACTGACCGACGACCGACCGGCCGCCTGGCTAAGGAACTCGTCCTGCTCGTCCGTCTCGACGCGGCTCCAATGTCGTAGACGTTGGAGAGATGGTGCCAGCTGTACTAACCATCGTCGTCCTATGTAATGGTAGCGGTAGTTATACCAGTTATGATCGTAGACTGTAGCATCATTGGTTACAGTCGTTTCGTCGTCGTCGTCGTCGTCGTGCGTGCGTGTGCGGCTGAGACGGGGCCATGTAGGAATGGGGGTGGGGGCGAGGCGAGGCGGGGGTGGGTCGCGGGAGGATGGAGATTGGCGGCAAGGGCGGGGGTAGTTGTTAGGCGCGGAGAAGAAAAAGATCTGCAACGAACGAGGTGAAGATGGTGGCGCAACGTGTCGACGCTTGATCTCTCGATTCCATTCGGTCTATTCGGTCAGTCGCCTAGGAGCCTCCGAAAGCAGGAAGTCTGGAAGGAAAAGAAAGGCCAGAAGAACAGCGAACGAGAGCGAGAGAGAGGGAGAGGGATAGAGAGAGAGGAATAGACCAACACGAGCTCTAGGCGACGGGCTATGGAAGGCGAAAGAGCAAGGCCGGTGCTCGTAGGAACCGTAGGATAGGTTGGTTGTCGACTCCAGACCTCCACCCCCCCATATCTCTCTCTTTCTATAGCTTTGTCGATCTATCTAACTGGGTTCTCTCGCATGACCTTCCGCTCGTCCGTTCGAGCCAGTCTGCGAGTCTCTAGGCTGTCGACATGATCATGATGGTGGTGGTGGTGGTGGTGGCGGTGTTGATGAGCATCATGCATCATCTGCCGTTTCTTTTCTCATCATGCGGTGAAAGCTGTAAGTCCGCGACGGCGACGACGACCAGGACAACGCCGCCACCACAACCACCACCACCTTCTGACACCAGATCAGATGATGCCTCTCTGCCATTTAGGGCGTACTTCATATGTAGGCTGTTCTAGCAGTAGTAGTCGTAGTAGTAGTAATAGTAGTGGAAGTACAAGTATTCTCTCTCTGACAAGCTCAGTGCTTTGACGTTGTGAGCGGGGCTCGCAGCGGCCGCACGAAACCTAGTCAACTCGCCAGCTCTCCGCCTCGACTGCTGGACTTGGAAGCAATGGCCGCATGTGTGACCATTCCGCCGTTTTAATGCTACTGCTCATTGTGGCCGTCGTGCCACCGATAGCTGCTCATTACTGTCAATGTTGTTCTCGTTATTGTTGTTGTTGTTGCTGTTGTTGCTGGTGCTACTGCTGCTATTGTTGCTGTTACTGTTGTTGCTATTGTTGTTGTTGTTGTTGTTGCTGCCGCTATTGTTGCTGTTACTGTTGTTGCTATTGTTGTTGTGGTTGTTGTTGTCCTTGTGGATATTGGTATAATTAGCTAACCAGCTGAGAGGTGACCGGGCAGAGGTGTCTGACCGAATGAGAGACGATTGATCGTCCGATATCATTGAATCACCCACTGCTGTCTGCTAGTTTTCTTTAATGATCAGTACTTGTCGTTTTTCACGCCGCAGCTACATACGGTCTGCGACTCCGTATGTGGGGGGGGGGGGGAGAGATTTGTCTCGTTGTATAGTGTTCGTATACCATTTATGTATATTGTTGTTACGCCTCACGCGTCGAATTGCGAATCACAGAAAGCTAGAATATGAACGCGCGTTGTGAAGCTGGAACACTCGAGTCGCTCGTCTGCCCGACCAGAGGGTTCAGGGTATGGAGAAGTGGGCTGCACAATAGTGTAGCTCGAGTCTATAACATAACTCTGGTGGGTCGTCAAAATTTACACAGTTCCTCCATATTTACCCGTATAGACTTCTGGCAAGGGCGGCGGCACACGGCGTGTCACCCCCATCACCGTGTGGTATTCGCCATTGATCCCTATGATCTTTGTTTTGAAACGCCTAAAGAAAGACCAGACGATAACCACACTTATTGTCAGAAATGTTCACTTGGTCGTTCTGTTCGGCTATTTGCACGCACAGATAGTGCACTAGATTCAAAAAGGGAGAGGTGGAGAGAGAGAGAGAGAACGTGCGTCCGTCCGTGCAGATGAACAGCTTACGACGTGCAGCTTGTCGATCAGAACGTCAATCAATTTATCTAGCTATTAGCCAGGCCCACTGCTAGGCCCGGCCTTCGCCAAGTTGGCCATAGAAGCGGTCCCTTCAAGAGGGCTGGATCGCGATATGGTATGCACGGTGTGACCTCGAATTCCACCTTTTTTCCACCACCGCTGTCGTTGTCGTCATTGTTATTGAACTATTGTTCGTATTCATTCGTGTTGTCGTCGTTGTCGATGTCCACCGACTTGAAAGGTGACGACAACGATGAAAGGACAGTCCGGAACGAACAGACTGCCCCTTTGCCGTCTCCGTCTCTTTCTTCTCCTCCACCATCTACCTTAGTCTTTCCTTCACTTCATGTTTCTCTCCCTCTTTCTCTTCTTATCTCTCTCCCTCTCTCTCCTTCGTTCCCTATCTTTCTCCCTCTATGAATCTCTGTGAATCTCAGTCGGCTTCTTGGAGCTTAGAATCATTGTATCGTGTCGACGGTGGCCGAGAGCCGTTGACCGCGATCTGCCGCCGATCCGAGTCTGCCGCCAACAGCACCTGCAGCAACAACAGCAGTAGTAACAGCATTTTGTCTGCCTAGCCGGCCGTGTGCTGTACTGCCGGCCATCTCATCACCGGTTGTGTGGTTGTCGTCGGACGTTGTGCGCAATGGACGTGCCCGACGTTATTCCTCTGACGCTCGCCCGATACGTGCCGCGCTACGCGACGAAGCTGCGAGCCTTCGTCCTTTCTCCTGAATCCGTCGATCGGCAAACGTCGTCGTCGTTGTCGTTTCTCCTTGTACTGGAAACCTGTTCGGTGTTCTCTTTAGAAAAAGCAGCCTCTTTGTGTAACAACATGATATGTTGTTCAACAACAACAAAAACACCAGTAACAACAACAGCCCCAACGCCACCAACAACAACAACAGCATTAACACGACCACCAACAACAACAACGACAGCAACGACAAACAACAACAACAACAACAACAACAACAACTGCAACAACAACAACAACAACACCAACAATGGAGGCGGCTGGGGGCACCTAGCAAGCACCTTACGCATTTACTCGATGTTGAAGACGTCTGGACTCCCAGGTTAGCATCATTAGGGCGACCGATAGGGCGACATAAGAGGACGCACCTACATAACAGAACAACACAGATCAGATCGACTCTGAATCGAAACATACTAGCCTACATTGGCTATGTTTCGATTCAAAGTCTCGTTCTGTGCTCGTCGTTACGGCTGCTCTCGGCTGTTCAACCAGCCTCCGTCCGTCCTTCACAGACCGGCCGGTGTACCAACAGCCAGCGGGTAGTGCCGCGTTGTCAAGCCGGGTGCGACATCACCCGATTGTGAGTGAAGTCATCATTGCCGGCGACCGCCTAAGCCTGCTTAATTCATCAGTTACTTTCTGTAACCGCCGTCGCCGCTACCGGAAGAATGCCGCTCGTTTGTTCTAGGCTTTTTCAATTAAGTTAAAAAAGGAAACACTTTGTTGCAGTCGTTGTCTCTGATGGTGCTGTTGTTGTTGTAGTAGTAAGAGTCTATCTATGTATTAGTCGCAACAGTAAGATTATTACTGACCCCGCTTCTACTCTGGCGGCTGGTGCTGCTGTTGCTGCTTCTTCTATTCTTACTCTGGATATCAGCGACAACGGGCATTTGTCTGCGGCTATTACAACACATCTATGTTATACATGGTTCATATACATGGACCGGCTTCCGTTGAATCTCCATTCCTTAGCAGCAGTATATATATATGTATATATATATATATATTCATATATGGTTGTCGGAGTCAATCTTTAGACCGCGCTGTTTCTAATCCTGAGCGTGCTCGACAAGAAGTCTGTGGCGGCTACGATGACGATGCTGCCAGCGCTGCTAATGGCGTTGGCTGACCAAATAGCAGCTGCCAGATCATCTAAATTGTAGTCCTTGTCGTCATTGTTGTTGTTGTTGTTGTTGTTGCTATTTGTTGTTGTTGTTGTTGCTACCGTTGTTGCTATTTGTTGTTGTTGTTGTTGTTGGTGGTGTTTTGTTGTTGTTTCTGTCGTTGTTGCTATTGTTGTCGTCGAGTGTTGTGTATCGATGATCCTTAGTCTGATCTCTGAGCCGATACACTCTCTGTTTTTCCCCTCTCTATCATGCATGTATGAATGTGTGTATATATGTTTGTACGTATGAACGTATTTGTGTACACGGTCGTCCCGTCGTTTGATGATGCGTGTCTGGCTGTGTCGCGCGCCCCAAATCTGGTCCATTGCAGTTGGTGGCAGCATTGGCAGCGTGACGCCCGCTTCGAACTCGTCGTGTGCTGACTGCGAGTGTCTGCGATTAGAGAGCAGACAATCTCCGAAGCAAAGAAACTTGATTTCGATATGACGGGTGGATAAACATGCTACCGCTGTCGTCGCCGCCGCCGCCGCCGCAAATCTTCTAGTGATACTATCGAATCGCCGACGCGCTAGCTACATACTCGTAGCATTGCGAATGAGGCGTGACGCAGTGACACAACCACTCGCACACCACCGACTCTTGCGCACAGACTCGAAGCACAGATATTGCGGAGACTCTGGATAGAAGGGTGCCGGTCCGTGGGCGAAGCGGCTGCGTTGTGAGCTCTTCAGTGCATCACTCAACCATCGGCCATCATGGTGGTCGGTTGTCGCAAACCATGAGTGCCATGTTAGACTTACGTTTAACGGCAAAGTCAACATGGATAGAAACACATCTTTGCATTTGCGTATTCACAAACACGTCATATAAATGGGCACGCACGCTACAAAAGACGAGATGATGATGATGCTGGCGATGATAATTTGTTTCAAACGCACGCCGAAGATGCGGAGAATATCGACCCATACTTAGCCCCGGAGAAGTGCCTTTTTATTGTTGCTGCAGAGTCTAACAACAGCCCTGTTAAGTTTGCCGTCGTTGTCAATTGTACATTTCCTCTTGAGCCTCTTTTGAGCCTGCTGCTGCTGCTTCTTTCGTTGCTTCTGGTCCAGAGATCTAACCAACTACCACTGCTATGAACACGACGACTTTTATTTCTACCCCCATTATTAAAGTCTACTCCTCGATCGCTGTGGCTGTTCGGGCTTATATATATATATATATATATATATATATATATATATATATATATAACCCGGTTATATTATAAATAGTTAATCTTGCTGTGGTCCAGCCTAGAGGTATCCAGAGCTTCTCTACACTTGAAAAAAGAGCAAGCCTCCGATGAACAGCGACGACTGCAGTGCACCTAAACCCGATCAGGGACCTTAGGAGGATTTGCCCTACCCAGATACTGTAGGCTGTCCTGAAGCATGTCTATAAGGACGCATGTTGCGACGTTCAGCATAATCGTCTACCGCCTACCTACCGCGTAATACAACAGCTTGATGTTGCTTTGAATTTGCTGGATCTATCAGCTCAAAGACGACTAGTCCATACGCACGATGGCCTCTCGAACTCACACACTCGAGGCTCTGAACCAGGCTGAGCGAAGGACGCTTCCTTCGGTTGATCACTCTGTTGCCAAATGCAAAGCGCGTCAATGATGACGAACACATGAGTGCAGTTCATTAAATGGGAGAAAACAAACATCACGGGCAGTATACTACGTTGAAAGCTCGAAAGCTATGCTGTCGTTTGTTTTGTTGTCATTGTTGTTGTTTTTGTTACTGTTGTTGTTATTGCTCTAGGTGCTGGTGGTGATGATGATGTTAGTATAGTTCTGTTGTTGTTGTTGTTGTTGTTGCTGTTGCTACTGCTGCATCTGCCGATGCTAAAGCGTTGCCCTTCTGCCAGAGTTTTTCTTTTTCGCATCTGATTCTCTTGCTCGAAACAAGAAAGCCAAAGAAGTCGTTTCGCTCGAATTTCCCAAAGTTATTGCAGTCACATAACTCAAATGTCTCTCTCTCTCTTTCCCTTTATCTCCCCCTCTCTTTTTTCGGCCTACGTGCTCTTCTGATTGATCGCTGACCGACAGGAAAAAGGCTGCTTGGATATATACAGCAGGTCCTGCATAGGCTGTCATGCATATGCTGTGGCAGCCGGCTTCGCGCCATCCTTTGATTTCCACTGTGTTGTCGTCGTCGTCGTCGTCGCAGTGTCTCTTCTTCTTTCTGCTCTCCGCTGCCGAGATTCGTCTTGATTGTTGCCGCCGCCCGCGCCGGATTCGCGTGGGACGTTGAAAGCTCGAAAGCCAGCTTTTGACAAACTCTGGAACGCGAAAGCTCCGCTCGACAGCCCGTTTTGTCCCCATCCGCCTCACCAACAAACAGACTCATCGTCTCCTAGCCAGCCAGCATGCCAATAGCAGCAGGGTCTTGGCCGAGTCGGGACGCGCGGTGTACGCGAATCATTTCTACCCTGTCTCTTCCAGTTTGTGCCCTGGCCAGCCGCCTGCGAGAGCCGGCATTCATGCACGCACGCGCTAAGCCGATGACATTTAAAGCCATCGCCACGCTACCATGCGTTCACACACACACGCCGAAGATTAGGGCCCCTCTTTCGCGTTCGGTGGTGCTAGACGACGACGAAGGCGACGATCGTCAGCCTGCATTCGTTTATTAAGAAGAAAGTAAAACTGCACGTGAATTTCTGTTATGATTGACTACGACGACAATTGCGACCAATTACCTTTGCAATTGAATCTTTTCCCGAAAACTCACGCACCTAGCGGCGGGATACCGACACTGTAAAACGGTCAGAGCTCGCGCGGCCTACTCCGGGTGGCCTAACTCCGTTTACCTTTCGAATAAGTCATCTTCTAGCGTCTAATGGTCTAAATCTAACGGCCGTTTTCCAGCTTTAGTTGCTTAGTCTGAGTGAGTTGGTGCTGTCCACTACGTAGTTACGTAATTGGCCAAAGTAAATGTTCAGGATATTTTTTTGTTCAGTGCAAACGACGACGCCAAACGAATTTTAACTGATCACTTTTGTGTCCTTCTGTTTTGCTGCTTTCTTTGTTTGCAGCTTGCCGTCGTCTCCGGAACTGGCATTCCAGCAGGCGGCCATGGGCGCAATGGGGGCCCGGTCCCCATACCGCCTCTCGCCGTATCTCGACCAGCTCTACAATCCATTCGCTGGAGGCTCGCCGCTTATGACGGTACTCAGCCCTCTCGACCCTCGAAGTAAGTACTGAGTTTCTTAATATATATATATATATATATATCAGAACGCCTACAATCAATCCATATGTAAGGCATAATGTTTGTCTTGTCTGACCCTATCTCCGATCCTAGGTCACCTTCTATAAGTTCACCTTCTATTATTTGTATGTTTGGCTGCCTCCTACATTGCCCACTTTTGTATTTTGGTTTCTCGGTAATCTCGGAAATCGATATATTGATCGATTGATTGATTCGTTAATTGATCCACCTGGTTTGCGTTTGAAATGTTCTTTTCTGCCTAGATATGAGTTTTTCTTTTTCTCCTCTCGTTTCGTGTTTCCTCTTGAATTTTGTGTATTTTCTACCCTTGGCTTTCGTCTATATTTACCGCTCTCGCTCTCTCTCTCTCTCTATATATATATATATATATATATATATATATCGCCTTAGTACGGCGAGGGCGTTAGTTTACGTCCAGCTCGAGTATTTATCAAGGCGGAAGGGCCAACGTACGTAATGGTCAAACAGGACTTTCTTGGTGCATTCGACACTATTTGCAGAGACTTATTTCAGCAGGAAGTGGAATAGAAGGGCCCATCCCATTTATTATCGTTCTGTCTGGTAAGGAACCAACCCCCGCTGTTGTCTTGTTGACCGGATGGCGCCCATCATCTCCGCGCCGGTCTCCAGTCTCCCATAAGCTCTTAACTTGACAAACAAACTCACTGAATCATTGACTTTGCTACTACCACTACTACTACTAACCCTACCATTTGTAAAGATCGCTTACACTATTGTGGTCGTTAGTATTATTATTATTATTATTTTCCCTTTTTTCGATCAGTTCCAGTGTGCCGGCTGGTTACGTTGTTATGCTGCTTATATATATATATATACACCGAGCAAGGTGGCTTAGTGGCAAAGCCTTTGCCTTGCATTCGGGAGGACTGGGTTCGAGACCCAGACCGGCCACTCTTAAATTGGTTTGCATGGTTTCCAATTTAGACAAGGCAAATGCCGGAGTGGAGTAAGCTTAGCCATGACATGAAAAATCCGTACACGGGCAATTGCCTTACGAAAAAAAAAAAAAAAAAAAAAAAAAAAAAAAAATATACATATATATATATATTATTTTTAATCCCTGATTTTCTGCATTTATCGTATCGATGTGTTCGATCTTTGTCGCGTTCACGGTTCTTTCTTCCACACATCAGCTAGCTAAGCGGCTTCGTGCCTCGTTGTCGCCTCGAGGGTCGTTTAATAATGACGGCACGGATGATGATGATGGTGTAAGTGGTCTGACTACTACTACTACTAGATCAGTGTGTTGAACTCGCATATGTCAGATAGGAAGACAGCGCGTATCGTGTCCGCGCTGAACCGTTGCTAGCGGCACCGCTTATCGTCGCCGTCACTACCGATCGCCGCGATACGATGATACCGTTCACGTATTCGTGGAATTGGACAGAAAGCAGTTGAGTTTGATTCTCGATTGTTGTTCCCGTGACCACGTCGGCGGTCAACCGATCTCGCCAGTCGCCGCATAGTTGTTATGATTATTGTTGCTGTTGTTGTTGTATAATTATTATTGTTGCTGTTGTCAATGCAGCTGCGGCTATAGTTACAATTGTTGTTGTTTTTTGCTGCCGCTTGTGTCGATGCCACATGCTGCCACTGTGACCCTTTGAGTTAAGTGTCGCTTGTTAGGTGCGACTCTGACTAATGCATATTTATACATTGCCATCGCCTAAGTCATCGTTTTTTGCCTGTTAGGCACTGCTGTTTCCAGCAAATGGTTGTGGTGACATATTGTTGAAGTTTTAATGTTACTCCTTGTGTTGTTGCTGTTGTTGCTGTTGTCGTTGTTGATGGCGTCTCCGTCGGTTGGTGTTGACGTGGTCGTTATTATTGTTGTCGTTGACATCATTATTGTCGTTTATTTGTTTGTTAATCTTGATTTTGTTACAGCCATACTTCTGGAGGTAGACGCGCTACCACTGAAACAAAAAAAAGTCGATCCTAGTGGTAGCAGACGCTGCTGCAGCGGCAAGTTACCAATTCTCCGACGCCAATTTCTCTTTAATGAATGCCGTTCTCGTTATAATCACCGAAGACACCCTCCCGATGAAGCACCACAAGCAGATAGAGAGCATAGAAACTGCTATATAGATCATATTTACCTGCTGTAGAAGTCACACCAGATCGGCGTAGCAGTTAAGGGTACGGCGAGCGCGTCAGTTTACGTCCAGCTCGAGTATTTATCAAGGCGGAAGGGCCAACGTACGTAATAGTCAAACAGGACTTTCTTGGTGCATTCGACACTATTTGCAGAGACTTATTTCAGCAGGAAGTGGAATAGAAGGTCCCATCCCATTTATTATCATTCTGTCTGGTAAGGAACCACCCCGCTGTTGTCTTGTTGACCGGATGGCGCCCATCAATCTCCGCGCCGGTCTCCAGTCTCCCGTGAGCTCTTAACTTGACAAGCAAACTCACTGAATCATTGACTTTGCTACTACCACTACTAACCCTACCATTTGTAAAGATCGCTTACACTATTGTGGTCGTTAATATCATTATTATTATTATTATTATTTTCCCTATTTTCGATCAGTTCCAGTGTGCCGGCTGGTTACGTAGTTATGCTGCTACTGGGCATCCCCGTTGTGGTGCTGGGTAGATACTCGTATGTAGCCTATGGCGACCGCCCAGCCGCAGTTTGCGGGGATGGCTTTCTATCTACATTGTTGGTATTGTCATTGTTCTTGGTGTTTTGTCGTTGTTGTTGTTGTTGCTGTTGTGGTTAGTGCTACCGTTTTTAACGTAGTTGGTGGGCATCTTTGTATCGTACTTGCTGTTGTTATTGATGCTACACCACTAGTTGTGTTCGATGGTTTCGTCTTCTTTCTGCTTCTCGGTGTTCTTCTTGCTTTTCTTCTTCTTCTTCTTCTTCTTCTTCTTCGACTTCTTCTGTTGTTAGGCTCCGATGTTATTTGAGCCAACTGTACATGTTTGTGGTTTGGTCAGACAGAACGATTAGAGGATGTTGTTATAACTGAGAAACAACATAGGGCTTGAGAGATAGAAGGCAAGTTACGACAAAAACATGCGATATCATATATATATATATATATCTAGTATGCATCTAGTAAACATGTGGAGATTGGATGAAACGTCGGATGATGGAGTTAGCGGAACTGGCCAGTGCGGTTACGGTGAGGCAGTGATGCTGCTGCTCGCGTTCGTTGTCTGGAGACGTAGGATTTTGCCGTTTGCATTCTGACCGCACTCCTCGCCGCTGTGGTTGACTGATTCGTTGGACTTGCGGGACTCGCGCAGGAGACCGTTGGTTGAGGGACGGCATCGGGGGGGGGGGGGGGAGGACTGGAGATCAGCGGGGGAGGGAGGGGGGTGGACAAAGGGTAAATGCCTTCTTTTTCTTCCACTTCTTTTTTTCTTATTTTTTCTTCTCTCTCTCTCTCTCTCTCTACGTTCTTCTCCGTTCTCTCACGTCTCTCGACTTGGCTTGGCGAGTCAAAAGCCACAAAAAGCGTCCGTATAAGCGGCGGCGGCGGCGGCGACCACTATAGCTTGTCGTGAGTCGGTCAGTTCGTTGGGCAAATGATAATGATAATAATGTTGATGGTGATTCGGTCGGTGAGCTGACCACAAATGCCACAACGAAAGCTTAACGGTGGTGGACTGCAGCGTCAGGAGCAGCACCACCAGGGACAACAACAACAACCAATACCAACAATAACAGTAACAACACAATCTATACTATTATAATTATCATGAATAACAGAAACGACGACGACGACAACAACAGCAAAACAATAACAACGTCCACTGCAACAGGCTTGACAAGAAAGAAGAAGAAGAAGAAGACACATCGTATAAAAAGTCGTCGCTTGGCGAGACAACTCGGTGCTTCTAAATAAACTAGCTATACTGCCACAACTATTTCTAGTCTTAAAACCGCAACAACAATAACAATAACAACAACAATGCTTTATGCTGCTACCCGCATAACGCAACCAAGCAATCGGCCACTGAGTTAACGAAACGGCGATCAGCGTCGTCGACTACAAGCAACAATAACAATAACAAAAAAATAGATATTCTGCACTCGAGACATTACAGAGAGAGAGAGAGAGTCGCAACCTGTCTGCAGGCGGCGACGAAGAGCTCGGTGACAGCACTGGCATAGAGTTTCATCTTCGCGTTAAAAGTAGCCTATCGAGTACACTGCTGGTTACCGTGCCGAAATCCGTTTTCAGGCCGTTACGGACGGTTCTTGCTGTAGGGGGTCCCACAACAGCAAGAGCAACCAATGAAAAGTATTAGCTATAGTAGTGAGAATAGAGTCACATGGTATAATACGATGTGACGGCGTGGTCTGGGGGGGGGGGGTGGTTAGTGAGCCAGTCATATTAGTTGTCATCTACCGGGGGTGGCCGGTTCGATCCCTTTCATTTTCGAACGCAGCCGGAGAAGTTTTGCAAAAACGCTAGAAAAAGAGAGTGAAATGAAGCATTGAATCCTGGATAGTAAAAAGAGTTGGAGTAAAGTTGTATCTAGGCGAAATGCGAAAAACTATCTTTTACCGGGCCTTTCGGGGTACTTACTTAAGATGAGGTCAACCGGGGGTCACACACACACACACACATACAAGCTGGGGGTACAGCGTCAACGCAAATGTCTTCTCTATCCCGTGAAATTCTTTCTCTTACTACTGATCATATGTCACATACTATAAGATATGAAGGCTGCTGGTAGGTCGTTTTTTTTCGGTCGTTTTCGAACAGTCGATTTTGATGTGAATGTGTCAATACGCTGCTTTAAGTTGAGCTTCGTTCTCTACGTCCACCATGGCACGTCGCTGTCTCCACCGTCCGTGTTTCATTCGTCAGTTCCCCGGTACGCACAACTTGTGCAGTATTCGGATTTCGTGGGCGTTAACCTGCCAGCCATGTATTTCTACCGGATCGACGGAGGCCGTATCACGACGTAACGAAAGGGTGTGTGAATTCGCGTAGAAGTGCTACGCTACCCTCATGAAGAGATGGCAGATTCGATGTAGACACCGACCAAGGCAGCGGCCGCGGTGGGGGTGTCGTCATCGTTAGACACCTGAAGGCGTCGCTCGTTACCCCGTTGATCCCTTCCGCCGTTCTGCCGCTCTTTGCCGCCTCTTTACCTCAGTGAAGTCATCAGTAGTAGAGAGTAGTCAACCTTCGTCGGAATAATGGTACTCGTCAGACTCTTCGGTCTGATTGGTACTCGTGAAGTGTGATTACGTATCCGACAAGACGCCACGACGCGTGCGCACACCGCATCGTCTTCGCATCACCGTCATCGTCATCACCATCATCGTCATCATGGCACAACATGCACCATATCAGCCGAACGATATGCATCATGAATATCTGTGGAGTGTGGGAATGAGCACTTTCAGTGACGAAACCCGCCGATCCCCACAGATGCACCACTTCTGCGGTTGCTACGGCAACTTCTGTTATGTTCCTAACCTTCCCCTTCAACCCCGTCAACAACTGTGACTTCTGCTGTTGCTACTGGCTGTACGGAACGGAGCTGAACGGTTGGTGCCCCCATTTCGCGCGCCCCTGTGTGGGTGGTGTGTTTCATTTGCATATCCGAGTCAGTCTTTCGATGCGCTCTCTTCTTCTGGCCGTTCCACGTTTTCGTTGTCGCCTCGCCGTCGGGGTATCGTCGTCGTCGTCGTCGTCATCATCGCCGAGGTCCTCGGTTGCATCGCCTGCCAGTCACGATTTTTGAAATGATGTTTTAATACCAACACAGCATTCTTGGCGGTGGCGGCAACAACAACAGCAACAACAACGGGTGTCGGTTGTCGCCTGCCTGGTCGTCAGCCAGCGGCAAGAGGGCGGTGGTAGTGATCACATAGCCCTTATCCTCTGATCGGTACAGTTCGACGGCCTCTGTTGGCGGACGGATCGAGTTGATCGGTCTGTGGTCGTCCATTTGGTCGTTCGCTCACTCGGCACAATCGGTGTAGACGACAGCTACTGGATCTAGCGAGAGAGGTCTCGTTTTCGATCTGGACACAGATCTAGAGCGAAAGAGAGCTACTTTCCCGCGTGCGCTTCTGGACGCTCGGGAAAGTAGGACGAAAGTAGGACGCCACGGCAAGTTCGGCATGGCTGACCCCGATACTCGTGCGCGTCATGTTTTCCTGAGGATCCTGCCTTGTTGTTGGGTTGTTGGTGTTGTTGTTGACGATTAGAGGTCTCGGACGAACCTCGAACGAACGAACCTGGCCTTACTAATCAGGCGGTGAAGTGTTGGCGAAGATCCGCCTCGTCCGCTTGTGTTGGAAGAAGATGCAGGCACTGCTGGCAACTTTCGAAGGCCGTTCTGGTCGGCCTTCTTTCTTTTTTTCTGGCCGCCTGTGGCTCGGATTGCCGTATCCCATGTCTCGTTGGCTCTGATCGGCAACACGGATAAAGCGGGCCGCCGGAAGGCGAACCATTCTGGCCTGGTCCAGACGTTGCATTGGTCTCGAGGCGTTTGGGCACGTGCGCTACTAACTTTTAGCAGTTAGTTTCTCGACATTTGGTCGCGACGTGTCGGCGACGGCATCCGAACTGCCATTATGACGGTGCCCAACGAGGCGATAGTTGACTACTAGTTAGATATTGGTCCGTTTGTCTGAGATTTGTATGTAAAGGAACACACGACATGACCGTGTAGAGTCTCTCAAAGGGCACAGGATCCTCACAATAATAAAGACGAATAATGGAGGCTTGTTTATTATTATTATTATTATTATTATTATTATTATTATTATTATTATTATTATTATTATTATCAAAAACATAAATTCAGCAATATTGCACAAATACACACTTAATACAATTACGTAAATACACAATCTTTCACACGGAACTAACGTCGAACAACGTACGTCAGCCCTGCAACTAACCGCAATTGTTGATTAAAAAAGTGTCATATGCCAAGACCATAGCGTGTTCTGCGTTTACTGTAGTCGGGACGCGATGTAACGTTTTCATCAGAGTAGCGAATGATTTCGTCAGTTATTCAGACTAGTTCGCCTCAGTGTTCGCTCTCTCTATGTCTCTATTTCTTTCTTTCTCTCTTCTTCTACTCTCCTCGAGCATTTTCGCTTGGCGCCGATGGCGCTGTGAAAGTACTACAGACTTGAAGCAAGCAAGGGCAGATGTTCCCAAGGAGGGGGGGGAGGGGGCGGGGGGCAGAATCAAGCAGAAGCTCCACTGGGCTTTCTACGGCTAGGCTAGGGTGTCCGATCTTCAGCAGCGTCGCTTTTCGGCCTTGCCTTCTTTTTCACCTTTTTAGCCTCCCTCTCTCTCCCTCCCTCTCCCTCCCTCCCTCTCCTCTTCCCCCGTCTCTCTCTCTCTCTCTCTCTCTCTCTCTCTATATATATATATATATATATATATATATATATATATATATATGTATACTTCTCCTTCCATCATTTACGTCGTACTTAACGCTGGTTCAAAAAAAGCCAGCAGCACAAAGCACGTTTACCCGTAACAGCAGTAGCAGCGGCAGCAGCAGGTTCTCGACAAGACTAGAGATTACAATGACAGCAACAACAGCAACAAACGACAACAACAACAACAAATGGCAACAACAGCAACAACGAGTCGTGAGCAAAAAATCAGAAAACCGCTGGCTAGTAGTTTTCATGGCAGAGTAGCAGATATGATTATCGCGACGTCATGCGAAAATTAAGTGTTACAATTTGTTCACGTCAAAAATCGAGCAGCGCTCAGCGTTGGGACGCTCGCCTGTTTGTTCGTTGGAACAACCATCATGCCATGAGAACAACAGGACAAGCGACGGCAGCAACAACAACACCAACAATATCATAGGCGACAATACACAACAACAACAACAACAACAACAACAATGATAATACAGGCAGCAACAACAACGACGAACAATAATTATAATAACACCAAATTAATTACGGCAAAAGCAACAACAGCAACCACTGCAGCAGCAGAGACAAGAGCTGTAGAACTGTAGAACCACGAAGGAACAGCACAAACAACAACAACAGCAAGAATATTGACGAGAACAATAATAACAACAACTGCGACGACGAAGACAACAACAACAACAGCAACAACACAACAATTTTGCAGTGAAATAAGGCCAGTGCACCGTTATCGATTGTGATCAAACCAATAAGGAATGAAGGTGTCTTCAAACTATTGTTACAGAGTCTACAGCGTAAAATGTCGCTAATAATAATAATAATAATAATAATAATAATAAGGAAATCGCTAGCGGCTTTTAGAACACTTCCCCTGCGGTTGACGCTGTCCATGAGGATACCAGCACGGTTGCTGGTTGGAACCATTAGTTGTTTACTACTAATTAGCTTGCTTGCTTTAAAAAAACAACGCTATAAAGCTTAAACTAATAGAAACCAGCATACGATCCCAACGCGTGGAGAACAGCTTGTGCGCAAGAATCGGAGCAACGACGCGACCGACAAGGATAAATGGCATAGCGCCATGAACATCCAACGAGACAACAATAACAACAGTCATGACCATAACAACAACAACAACAGTCATGACCATAACAACAACAACAACAGCGGTGGCTAACACGACAACAACAAACACATCTTTCACTACCTTTTCACTAATCGAGTGCCAGTGCCGGTTTTCCCCGTGCACATTTTGGTCTTTTAACTTGTGTACAAACAATAATAGCATAGCCGACGGGACGGAATGGCGGTGATGGCGGCCAGCAACTCTGGCATATTAATTACGAGCTCAATCCCAGCGCCATACATTCTGCCATTTCAATGCGGCCTTGCTTAAGCTGCGCAGGCTTGGGTAAAAGTTGTGGAAACAAATTCTAAAAAGCAATGACAAGTTAATAAGTGGCAGCATATATATATATATATATATATATATATATATATACCGAGCAAGATGGCTTAGTGGCAAAGCCTTTGCCTTGCATTCGGGAGGCTTGGGTTCGAGACCCAGACCGGCCACTCTTAACTTAGTTTGCATGGGTTCCAATTTAGACTAGGTAAATGCCGGAGTGGATCAAAAATCATCAGCTATGAAATGAAAAAAACGTACACGGCCATTAATCTTACGAAAAAAATATCCATTTGGTGTTATCCCTTGAAATTCTTTGCCTTTTGCATAACTTATTTAAAATCGCATTAATATTTGCCTGTTTTAAATCGAAGAAAGCCAAATAATACCTTCGATTAGCGGATACTGCCTACTTCACAGACTGCCTGTACTAACTCTAACGCTTGTTTTGTTGTTCCTTCGCCTTTGCAGATGTATCGGTGGCGCAGCATATGGATTACCTGCAACAAATGCAAGCCGCTCTTGCCCAGCAGAGAGCCAGCCTTCAGCAATCGGCGAGCGACGGTAAGGGTCGGCTGGATTTGACTTGATTAGATTCGCTATTCGAAGCAGTGTAGTGTTTACGTGCTCCCTTACGGCATGGCCTTATGCCTCGTTTTGATGACATTGCGTCGCTTACGAACGAATTCACTTAGACACAAATGTACATTTATTTATACATATGTGCGTATACACGCGAACGTAGTAGGCATATTACTACGAACACGGCTCGCATGACTCTTAAGGAGGTGCTGTGTGCGATTGAACCTTGACATTTGTTGTTAATTAGCTTGACCAACTCGTCAATGCGACAGTCAGTCTCGCACAAAAAAGAAACCCGCACTCGGGAAATTCGAGTCGGCTCACGTTGGCCTTCTGAAAAGACAAAATGATAAATAATGTTATGGGTGATCATAACGAAATCGTTTACAAACGGACTAGATACTGTTAGTTACGACCGCTGGAGTTGTCCAAGTGGGCTTTAGCTCTAATACCGCAGTATGATTTGTTTTTCCCTTTTTGTCCCTATATATATATATATATATATATATATATATATATATATATATATATATAATATATATATATATATATATATATACATGTTTCTTTTTTACATTCGCACACGTTCCTTGAAAAAACACTCTACGAGATGGAGTTGAGTTTGTTCTGCTTTCTGCTTTGAACCGAGCGCGCTCCTAAGATGGGCAACCATGCTTTCCTATGCTGTATGATACTGTCGTAAAATGTCGCTTCGCGGCTCCTCGACGTTGGCGTTGCATTACAATGCTTCTTCTCTGCATGCAGACAACAGCAGCAGCGATAACAACAACAAGAACAACAACAAAAACAATAACAAAACAACAACGGCAACGGCAACGACAACAACAACATCAACAGCAACAAAAACAACAACGGCAATGTAGAAGCGGTCGTGTTTATTTGTTCTTGTCCGGATTACACCCGGCTGGCCGGCCGACCAAACAAACAAACAATCAACTAACCAACCGACCAACCGACCCACCATCCGGTGTCTATCCACTTTAGAACGACAAAAACGCAATAAGTAATAGTCATTGTAGTCCGAGTCTTGTAATAGTCAATGTAGTCGTCCGACTGTGAGTCTGCAAAAGCGGTCGTTTCAACGCCTGTATCTATCTAAGCGTGTGTGTGTGTGTGTGGCTGTACGCTTACAAGTGTTTACATAGTAAGTAGACTTTGGAGGCGTAGTAATGGCGCTAGCAGCATCGTTCATCGCACTCTGCACCGTCCTACCAGCTAACCACCACAGCGTGCCCTGCCCAAGGAGAAACAGGGCTAGACGGAGCACACGGAACAGCCAGACAAACAGAGATAGGCCGAGTTTGCTTTGTTTCATCGGTCATCAACCACCACCACCAGCAGTAGCACAGTTTATGCTGTTTGCATTAGGAGATGTTGTTCGTATAATTGTAGGAGATGCTATTCCTATGATTAAGCGAGATGTTTCGTATGATTAAGGGGGAGATGTTTCGTTGTTCCACGAACCTTGGAACTCCCTCAGCGTACTTAGTCACCACCTTCAGCTCAGCTGGGCCACCTGGACACCCTGGATGGACGTGGGCCGGCCCATCTTGAGACGAGGTTAGCCCACCGTTTGGACACACGGGCGGCGTAACCTCGTTGTTCGGCGGGCGTCCTTGCTCTATGTCCGCACGCGGGCGCAACACTTCTTGCCCTCCTTCGGCTTCCAGGAGTTCTGAACAGTGAGTTCGACGGGCGGCCCGGTGAGAAGCCCGGGCGACGGACGCAATGATGGACCTCGGGTGGCCACTGGTGTCCGGGCCCGCCTCGCCTCGCGATCATGTTTGAGCTGTTTGAGTCGTCCTGCATTCGTTAGCTGCTCTGGTTAGAAGAGCCGCCAGCAATTGTTCTCTAGCGTCGTGTTTTTTTTGTCGCTCTCAGTTTCTCTTACGCTTACGCTCATACACTCGCACGCTTTCACGGAACACAATAAGGTTAAGCTGGCCAGTTGTCTCTATGCTATCGGTCTCCTCGATGCTCTCCTCAGATAGAGGAGATTTTTTGCATTTTTTAGATTATGTTTTTTTATTTGTTTATATTCTTTATTTCCGTTGTTCCGTGTCTGCCTGTCTGTCTTCTCGACCGTCTTAGTCTCGTCGAGACACAACGAACACGTTTAACAGATACTCGGTTAGACAGAGAAGAACAGTTTAATTAGACTAAAACGGACGTAATGTTATATATGTATATATAAATATATATATAACATTTTTAATTTCAACCACAGTGTTCTAGCTGGCACCAAACCAAACTGTTTTGCAGGCAGTACATATGGGTGTGTGTGTGTACTTTGTTTGTACTTACTTTGAAAATATGTTTTAGGACTAAAAACAAACAACGAGCACGTTCCTCGTATGCTTATCTTGCCTGGCAGCTAACTCTTAACGAAGAATTTTGATGAGCTTTCGTGGAGTGTCTGCTCAGCTCAACACAGGCTTGAATTGTACGGTAATAAAATTTACAACAACTTTGTTATTATGATGATTAACAAATTATTGTTATATTGTTATTATAACAAATGATTAACAAATTATCAAAAGGCTTGTAAAAACAAGCCTTTTGATAGTTTGCTACAATTTGAATTGTCTACTATATCGTGTCGATAGTGCCGTTGTCGCTGCTGCTACTGCTGTTGCCGTGCTAATATTTGTGTTGCTGCTCTTGTTGCTTTGTTGTTGTTGTTGCGGCTGCGGTCATGTTGTTGTTATGACTTAAGCGGAACGCTGTTGCGTTTGACTTCTGTTATGGTTCTGGTTTGCTGTTGACCTATGTTATGGTGGTCATGTAACGTTATCTGGAGAATAAAGGGGTAGTTGGCGCGGTCGAATGCACGTGCGGTTAGCGCACAGATCTCGTCACAGATCAGCCTCTGGCCGGAGACTCCGCGCATAACTGGCGGCGTGCGGGCCGCTCAGGCTCCATGCTCTGGCTGTGTGCGTTCGTGGTTACTTAGCAATATATAGAAATAGCAACAGCAATATGTACAACAACAACAACAACAACAACAACAACAACAACAGATCTAGAACAATCGGAATATGCATAGCGGCAGCAGCAGCGTTGGTGAGCACACTCTATATGTAGTAGGAATTAAATCAAGTTACACTCTCTAGTAGCACACGATTAGAAAAACGAAAAGAATAGGAACCAAGCGTAGTTATGGCGAGTATTGCGCGGCGGCTCGAGCAGTAACACAGCACGTAGGTTGTTCGTCGCCGCCAAACATTGCTCATGTGCGTTTCGCTTTGTTCATTCGATCTAATATATATATATATATATATATATATATATATGTACACACACACTCATTCAAGATGTCAATATTTATCATTAGCTACGTTTGTTTCTTTAACAGGACCAAATAACGTACTTAAGTTGCAGATGCTTACACATACTGTAAATGAACACACACATATAGATATATATATATATATATATATATATATACTCATTCAATATCTCAATATTTATTAGTAGCTATGTTTGTTTCTTTAACAGGACCAAATAAGTACGTAAGCTGCAGGTGCATACAAATGCTGTGAATGAACCTAAATATATATATATATATATATATATATACATACATGCGAAGGAGATGGACACATGTCCATCGTGGTACAAATTCGTGCATGTTTTGAGGCGGCTCGTAGTATCGTCTCGCCGATGTGTCGTCGTCGAGATGTCGTGTGTGCCCATCCATTTCACTCTTCTCTCTCAAGTTGTCTCGTGTTTGGATCATGTTGTGCACAACAACTGGCTCGTTTCACCCAACGACCGAGCGAACGAACGAAGAAGTCGCCGGAGTGTCTACCGACCGACTCACAGGCGCAGTCGCTGCCGGTAGAGACAGAAAAGAAACCATTAAAGGTGGCTGAGGTAGGCGACTTGTTTGAGGTAGGCGACTTGTTTGAGGTAGGCGACTAAATGGACAACGACGACGACGACGACATATCCGTTTGTTACTGTTGTTGTTGTTATTGTTGTTGTTGCTGCTGCTAACGCTGTTTGTCAATGGTTGGTGCTGCCTGTTCAGACGCATGTTCAGACCGACAAGACCAGCGGTCGACTCGAACCCGAACAGCAACAACAACAGCAACGCAATTGTTTGTTGTCATTACAAACGAGCTTCGGAAACGCATGCGCGGTTGACGCGGCGTCCGGCGGCGGCGGCGTCGACGGTGGTGGTGAATCGGTCGATATACGGCTCAATCTCTCAATGTCTTCTCAGTCGCTCTCTCAATCTCTCTCTCTTTCGTCCTCTCTCTCTCTCTCTCGCCCTCTATCTCTCTCTATCTCTGGGGATAGAGCCGTATACCGTATACTTCTGTTGTCGTGCGTTTGCTCTTTCACGATATACGTGTACCTGGGGCTGTTAATGACCAATACAAGACGTCGCCGATGCTGCCGGTCCATGATGAAACTGATGATGGTGATGGTGATGATGATGATGCTGATGATGGTGGTGGTGATGTTGACGACGATGATGATGATGTTAACCAGCGTTACCAATAGTTAGTCAATGAAATCGTCAACGGTTTTGGCGGCGTCGTAGCGGCGACATTAACAACGATGTCGTTGTCGTTGTTGACGGCGAAGACGGCGACAAGGAGACTGTCTCTGTCTCGACGCCCTAGACTACCGGGCTCGCCATTGTAGACGGGGCCGCCTTCGGGTCTATATTTGACTTTGACTTTTTTTCGGGCTTGCGTTAACGTACCGGTGTGCCGTCTGCGTCTTCGTCGTAGCTAAAGCAGATGGGATGCACCTTGAGCAGGTGTGTATGGGTTAGTGGTCGTCTATTTGCGCTCGTGTAGATTTATTTATATATATATATATATATATATATATAGGTGTATGATTGTATGTGTGTGTGTGTGTGTGAAAATGTGCCTGTCTCCTAGACGTAGATGCCGTAGTTACACCACCCTGATGTACCCGAGACGCGCTATTCGGACACCTATATATATATATATATATATATAAGTATGTCTTTGAGCTTGTACGCAAATTTGTATGCTCTTCCGCATGCACATGCGTACGTGGAGCTCGTCAACGATGATCAATAACTACCTAGTCGGTCCGTAGGCAGGCAGGCTCATTGGATGACTAGATTCCGCCCGTTGATGATGTTGTATCATGCCATCACGACCATTAGCTGCCTGCCTATGCGTGTGTGTGTGTGTGTGTGTGTGAGAGAGCTGTTTGACGTGATTGTAGCTGTAGTTGTTCTTGTTGATTGTTATTTTGATGATGTTGTTATGGTTGCTGCTGTTCTTGTTGTTGTTATTGTTGTTGTTTGTTGTCATTAGTACCCGAGCTACAATTTGTTCTTCTCCCTGCTGATGTCGACCTGTCGGTCTGGTTGTGTCGTGGTTTTCGTCAACTCTTCATCGACGACGTTTCAGCTTCTCCTAGCTTGTGTTGTTGTAACTCCTTTTTCTTCTTCTTCTTCTTCTTCTTGTTCTTCTTCTCCTTTGGCATCGTATTCCCCTCCTCTTCCCTTTCGTCCTGCGTGCGATTTCTCTTTCCCTATTTCTCGTCATCATTATCTTCTCATCTTCCTCACCTCACAATCTTGTGCTGCTGCTGCTGCTCAACTTCGTAAGTGAGTGAAGAAGGAAGCTGCTGCCATGTCCCGTGTTCGTGAAGGAGTTCGTTTGCTCCGCGCGCCCAGCCACTTCGCGTTCAACTCGCGCTATGCGCTGCCGCGTCGTTTACTATATTGTGCGTGTGTGTGGAGTGTATCTATGCATATATATATCTATATATATATATTTATATATATCATATATATATATATATATTATATATATATATATATATTAGATATATATAGAATTATATATATATATATATATATAAATAATATACATATATATATATCTATATATATATATAATATCTATATATACTAATATATATATATATATGCATATATATAACTATATACACGTATCCTACTTGCGACACCTAGCTGTTCTCGTCAGTTCCGCAGCTCTTCCGTCGATTCCTCCGTTGTTGCTGTCGTTGTCGTCGTTGAGGACCCATCACCGCTTCTCAGATGATTCTCAGCGAGCGCCGATACGAGTCAGCGCTCGTGCGGTTGCCTTCGTAGTAGGGTCGGTTTGGTGGTCCGGGCGTTCGTCGTCGTTTGATAATGGACGTTGTGATTAGGGTAGCAGCATGTCGTCGTCGTTGTTGCTGCTATTAGTTCTGTTGCTGTTGGTGCTGCTGCTGTTGCTGTTGTTGCTGTTGCTACGGCCACTCACGCTGGCTGTAGTCCGCTGGTAGTGTAGACAGCATCACATCCGAATGCGAATGTTTGGCACTCTGATTATCAAGTCGCTTAGAGCTGCTCATTGGTCTGTTTTATCGACGATCGTTGTCCTCATCGTCGTCGTTGTTGTTGTTGTCGTTGGTGTTGTTGTTGTTGTCGGTTGTTGCTGTTGTTGCTGTTGTTGCGCTTGACCACGTCGTGTCATGACGGCCGCCACGTAGAGGGCTTTGCCCTCAGTGTTCCGGAGACATTCGTTGTTGCCGTGGTGGTTGATGACGTTGTTGTTGTTGTTGTTGTTGTTGTTATTATCTTTGTTGTTGTTGCTGTTGTTATTGACGTCATCGTTAGTTATTAATGTGGTCGTCTATCCTATTGTTGTTATTCTGTGATTGTTATTGTTGTTGTTGTTGCTATCTGCCGTTGTTTATGCTGCTGTCCTTGTCGCAATCGAGTCTGTCACTGTTGTTGGTGCTGTACTTGCTGTTCGAGTCCCTATTTTGTCACTGTGCCCTTACAGGCCCAAAACCGACAGCCGAAAACAATCACATATGTTATTATTTTAATTAATATCTATTTCTGTTCATTTCGATGCAACGAGCACATGATTTCTGATCAGGCTGCCTTAGTGTCTGATTGCTGAAGGCGTCATACAATGCACCCAAACCACGTACAGTTAAAGTCGACGATGTTTTCAAGTCTCATCATCCTTTTTCTCGCATCGTGCTCGTCTTCTGTCTAGCCACACTGATCAAGTTTGATAGACGTAGTCATGGTACGACGACCATAGGACTACCACCGTGCCCCATAAAGCGTGCCATGATACCACGTCTGTTACAGGTTGTTCGGTGAGGCATCATTTAGTTTTGCTGAAGAAAAAAATCCTCTTTAGGGGGTTTGGTAGTATGGGTGAGGGACGTCGAGCCCGGTGACGTGGTGGATTAAGTCTCTGCCTCGCAACCGGAGGAGGCACATGAATGCGCGGGTTCGAGCCCCACCGTTGCACCGATTTATATTTGCGGAGATCCATCTGTGAAGCAATGTGAAAAACAGTTCCGTGGACGCTAAATCTTGGCTGAGGGTCAGCCTGAAAACTTTACTTTTCAGTATGGATGAGGGGCGGACGTCGGGCTCGTCAAGGGTGAGCGAGCGTCTAGCTGGCCATCTGCGAAGATCCCTTGCTAGTTGGACTGTTGCTTTGTCCGTAGAACTGCCGCTAGATCTGCGTCGGCCTCGTCGTAGAGATGCTCGAGATTCGTCAACAAGTGCGCTGTGCTGATGCTTCTGGCATCTAGCTGCCACTTTCTATGATTGCTCGTGCTACTACAAGTACTACAACTATTTTTTCCACTGTTACTGATACTGCTGGTGCTGCTGCGGCTACGGCTACTGCGACTATTCTGTAGTGTGCTTAGGACACCAAGCAAGGGCTAAATTGCACACGGAAGAATACAAAGCCCGTTGATCTCCAACGGGATGTCTCGTTGCCGAGAGTTCGTACCTAATCGCGGTCGTCAGCAGCAGTCTTCAGCACCCCCTTCCCGCCTGCAAGTAGTCAGAAAGACCACTGTCTACGCCCAAGTCGCACATGATGATCATATTAATAATCATATGAATAGCAATCATAATATGTAGCTGCGTCTGATCCGCTGCATCGCAATGCCCTGTCGGACTGGCGTACTTCGATTGCCGGCTTCGATTGGCTGGCGATGATAGCCCAGGGGTTGTGGTGTGTGCACGTTGAACTCTATCCGTCAACCATCCCGCACGGGGTACGGGGGTGCTTCAGTGCCCGCTCGAAAGCCCGCTGCAGAAGACGCCCTCCACCCTCGCTGGTGTTTCGTTGTGACCTGCTGCTGGTGGACCTGCAGCGGCCTGCGCCCCCCTGCATGTGCGCGCGTGCGGCCCACTCAACCCAAGTGTTGATGAGTTGACGACTGCGAAGACGAAGCGTAGCTCAACGATGACATCAATGATTGATATAGTAGTAGCAGTAGTAGTAGTAGTAGTAGTAGTATTATTAGTAGTGGTAGTAGAAGGCTTTACGAGGCTGGCATTACACATGGTGCCGCCCCTCCCCCCCCCGCCTCTCCCCCGCCGCCTTGTCATCTCCTCTGTCTTGCAACGTTTGAGATGATCCTCTCATACTTAGCTGCACTCTTGTCCGCTCTCTCCTCCTATCGGCCCGTGGTGCCATCATGGGCGTCGGTCTTCGGCTCGGTTCGGTGGCGGCGGCGGCGGCGGGGGTTCGCATTGTCGTGCGCGAATCAACAGCCGGCCCAATAGATTAAAATATGAGATTGGTGTCGATTATGGCGATGATGGTGATGACGGTGATCGTGTTGTTGTTATTGTTGTTGTTGTTGTTGTTGTTGTTGGCGGCTGCTATCGGTCTGCTATCTGGGCAGCAGATCTGGCTCCCGGTTTGCGCTACTACTGTCAACAGTGGTCTCCGTGCGTGGTGTACGCCAACGATGATAGCATGATGGCTGTACGGCAATGATACAGCCACATATAGATATTTAGATTATAGAATAGATATTTAGGTAATATATATTTTCTATATATTTATTTATTACACCATCCTCGTACGGCGCACACAACTAGTCTGTGTTTTCTCCAATTACCCGCCGGCCGGCGGTGCGCTCCGAACGGCACTCTGAAAACACTCGGTAGTTGTTTAGGACAGATGCCACACGTACACCCATATATATATATATATATATATATATATATATATATATATATATATATATATATGCATATAAATATATATATAGATATATGCATACATGATGAACATGCATGCACTTCGGCATCACGTGTGCGAGTTTCGCGAGCTCAGCTGCTGACCGGCACCAAGCGTCGACACCGACCGCTGGTTAAACGCTTAAGCTAAGCTTTCGCAGCTCGTTGTACTCGACGCGCTTTGTGCTACAGATTCGAAACCTGCCACCGCCGCCGCTGATGGCGATGATGAAGATGAAGAAGACGATGAGAATCACGACGAAAGAAGAATCGCGACGAAGGCGTCGTGACCTGTGTCGATCCTCACAGTGGACAGCCGATCTCCAGATCGAGTTTGCTGCGAAGCTGCATTTTGCAATGAACAGATGATAACGAGTTTGTTTCCCAGACGGGAAATAGTCTCGTATGAGGAGAGTGAGGCATGATAAACTGCCGAACACGAAGGTTACAGCGTGATTGGGATCAGCTGTTTTCAGTCCGTGTCCGAGGCTAGACATCGAGTTCACGATTGGCGTGTACACATACATGCTCTTACACACAGACACACACATGTAAATATATATATATATATATATAGTGATCCACTCTCGGGCGATGCTGGCCGGATTGGAACGGTTCGCTAAAAAGAGGAAACAGTTAGTTTCATCATAGTTATAGTACTACACTTCTGAGTCGGCTCTTAAGCAGTTGAGATGCGCTTAAACGTTTGTCCTGGGATCCACCTCCCAGATTCTGTCTTGAAAAAAGAATGATCTCTTCGAGATTCTTACAACTTGCTCTTCGTCTTGATCAAAGAGCAAGTTGTAACAAAGACGACACCACATTGTGTGCAGCCATAGTTAGCTTGGCACTCATCGTTTTCCCTAAATGGCAGTATTGGCAGCCGTAACGGCAAGCCTACTAGATTTAAAGCGACCGGTTAAATCCGTCGTTGTTTATTCATACACGTATCATACTTGAGTGATAGTTGTTTATTAGCAGTTATGAGCGAGAACAAGAACAACAACAATGAAAACACTAGCAATAGCAGCAGTAGTAGTAAAGACACAACAAATTTGTTTCAACAACAATATTTCAAGCACGAGCGACAAGTGAAAGCAAAACGAGGAGCTCTAGCAGAGAAGGAGGCGGAAGAAGAGGGAATACAGCAGAAAGCCGATTACATCACACGATGCGTGACGCTGAGGCTCTCAGGCGTGGTAGATAGACACTGAGCCGTAGACACCCGACACATTACCGTGTCGGCGTTTAAGCAAATCATGTTGTGTCGGCGACCTGAGTCGTCTGTAATCGACTGGTAAGGTCCAACGACAACACCGTTGACCTACGCCGTCGGTTCTTCACAATGTTGACGCCCTTCGGCGGCTTTGGGAAGGTCCTGGTCGAGGGCGAATTCGGCCCTACTGAGGTGCGCTGGACTGCTTCTGGCCACAATTACGGCTGGCTCCACAAAGTTTCTTTTATGTTTGTTGTACCTACCCTTCGCCATTCTTCGTCCTTGCCGTTCGTTTTCCTCTTTTATCTCTCTCAAGTCTCTCTCTCTCTCGATCTGGTTCTGTCGCCTTTTGGATTGAGCTCTCGGTGTAGAAGTTTTCAGTGGTCGGGAAGCGTGCGACTATAGCAGGAGACGGTTATGATTAGCTTTGGTGGTGGTGGGTTCGTAGAACTAGTAGAGGTGAATGAATTCCCTTTCCAACAATTACATTTGTCTGCTGCATTTGCTGTTGCTAAGGTTGTTGTTGCTATTGTTTTTGTTGCTGTTGCTGTTGTGGTTTTTGCAGTTGCGGCAGGTGGGGGGGAGGGGTCGTTGTTGGTCAAAGTCTGCTGCGGCAACCATCGTGTTCATCATTGTTGTCATACTGCGTTTGCTTGTTTTTATTTCTTGTTGTAAACGCCTCGCTCCTCCTACAAACGGTCAAAGACATCGCTATTATTATTACTATTTTCGTCACCATCATGTACGAGAACAAACTTGCTTAGGATGGCACTAATATAGTAAAGTTGTATTTGAGTCGCACCAGTAGTAGCAAAATAACCGTAGTGCTAAAAAATACGTAGTTCGTTCAGTAAGGTATTGTTTACTTTTTCTCTTCTCGAAACTTGCTCTTTTTGCGTGCAGTGTACAAACAAAAAAACATTAAACTTGTCGTTGGACTAAATGTGCCAAGTTCTAAAAATGCTACGTCAAAAAAGAAAGTTGCATTGCTTTTTAATCTAATTTTTTTGTTACCGCTTTGATTTACTGGTTACCATTTTATTCACTTGCTGTAATAATAGTAGTAGTGATAACAATTAAACCAACCAAAGTAGAAGCGTCAGCGGCGGCGCTGTTCGCCCTCATCTGAATTGATTGCGTTCTATTTTCTTGTGTGACAAGTGTGTGTACACGTATGTACGCGCTGCAGCTAGATCTTAAATACCCGCACTCTCTAACTGTATGCTGGTCTGTTTCTGTCGTCTGCTGTTGTTATTGTTGTTGTCGTCGTCTGCTGTTGTGTATGATGCGACCTCCTCTCTTCGTCTGCAACGACACCGTCTCGAACATGTGGTCGGAACAGCCGCGGCGGCGGCAGCTGCTGCTGCAGCGGCAGTGGCGGCGGCGTCCTCGTCGTCATCATCGTCGTCGTCGACGACGGCAACCATGTCGATGGGAATGTCGATGTCGCGCGCCGCCGCCGCCCGCCGCCGCCAACGCGGCCGCCGCCGGCGGGCGCGGCCGTAAGCGGGCGTTTTCGTCGTCGCCCTACTCGGACGCGTTCGACGTCAACTCGATGATCCGCTTCTCGCCCAACCAGCTCGTGTCGTTCATGAACGGCTCGCGGAGCGGCTCGTACGGCCACCTGTCGGCCGGCACCCTCAGCCCGCTCCACCAGCAGCTGCTGCAGAGACACTACCAGTCGCCGCATCCTCTGTCGTCTGCGGCTGCCGCGGCGGCGGCGGCCGCCGCTGCTGCTTCGGCGGCGGCGGCTGCGGCCGCAGCGGCGGGAACGACGTCAACCACGACAACAACAACTACGAGGACGACGACAATATCGCCGCCCGCGGCCGTAACAGCGGCGGGCGGAGGGGGCGCCCTGGCGGCCGTAACAGCGGCTCGAGTCGCTGCTGCAGCTGCAGCGGCGGCGGCCGTGACGGGCCCCGTGGCGGGGGCCACCGATTTCGGCACGGTAAGTGACTGTCTGCTTGAATGTTTATTGATGTTTCTTAAGCTGTACGTATCTATGTATGTATGTGCGTGATCGTTGTTGAACGGCTGAAGCTAATATATAAATATATATATATAAATCTACTTCATTCTGGTTGATGTTTGTAATTAGCCTGTAACGAAGAAAACAGTGTGTGTATGTATGTGTTTGGCTTCGCTCGCAGCTACTGTATTAATTACTGAGACGTTATTAAAATGATCTTATTATTCTAGCATTAATACCATTCTTACAATACTTTATTGGTCAGTTAGTATTGCAGTTTTTCTTGTAAGTAAAAATAATATAAATAATATATAGTATATTTAGTGTAAAAAAAATAACAATATGTGGTAGCATTTGTAATATGAGAAGAAAAAACTTAAAATAAACAAGACACTGCATCATTGTGTACTAGCAGAACACCGGTGCACATTCACTACTTTTGTACCTGTTGTTGAAACAGAAAATTCTGGGGCCGGCCAAAAGTTTGTTGTAAGCGGACATCATTGATATTTCTCATCAGTTCATATAATTGACAGTTTAGAAGCACCATTATTAAATAGGGAAATAATATGTTTGTTATAATTGAATTTTAGTGTTACAGAACATGTGGAAGTTATACAAGCTTGCTAGTTAGTTAAGTAACGACAAACCCACCAATTATTAACGTGACTAAAATCGTATGATGATGTCAAAAAAACTGGTTATTGTGGTTGTTAATGGTGTCAATAGACAAACGTAATTATCGTGATAAGTTACTGAGACCAAGGCGTATAGGTCTGACACATCTATAGATCTTAGTTGTGGCACCGTATATATATATATATATATATATATATATACGCATCTGTATATCCGTTTATCGACATCCGGGCGTAATTACTCCGCTGCGCAACACGATGGGAGTGTTAGATTGGTCGGGGGACTGCAGTAATATGTTTGTACAGCGTTTTGTATACACTTAACAAAAGAGATACAGGTGTTGTTTACATATGTATGAGTTGTAAGCATGCAGGTATACAATACACACACACACACACACTAGCCGCACACATTGTATGCACACATGTCGGAACTTCGTATATAAACGTATGTATTATACGTTTGAATGTATACGATGCGATGTTATACAACCATTTGTGCATGCTAAATTCGATGTGTTTGTGTTGCGGGCGCTACAGGCGGCCTGAACGAACAGACAGTCATATATCATTATAAGCGCTTGTTGTGTGGACGAAGCTGTGGACGAAGCTGTGTTGTTGTTGTCGGTGTGTTATTGTCATCCTTGCTATTGTTGTTGCTGTTGTTGTTGTTGTTGCTGTTTTTGACATTGCTGATCGAAGTCGCTTCGATCAACAATGTTCCGTCGTCGTTGTCGTCTCACTACCAGACGTTAGGCCATTTGTGGTGGTGGTGCTTCACACACATATACATAAAAATTATCTTTATTTGTTCATTATATATATATATATATATATATATATATATATAAAACTGTAGCGGCGTCTTCGTTCCACGCCGGCCAGCAGCAAAAGCTTCAACTCTCGCGAGCTTTTGCCGCGTCTATCATCGTCGGCCGTACCGGAGAGGTACGGTGCCGCCACCACCAGGGTCACAATCATGACGAGCCGATGATAATACGTACGTCAATTTTCTGTCAATTTCTTTCTCCCCCCCCCTCCTTTCTCTTCCGCTCTCTCTCTTATATATATATATATATATATATATATCTGTCTTGTTTCGATCTTTTCGTTCGCTTTACGCGCTTTTCTCTGGGTGTCTCTATCTCAGTGCTGCGAACAGCTCAGCGACAGCAATAACCCAGCAACATCTGCGGCTGCTGGTGCTGCTCGGCTACTGCTAAACCTGCTGATTCTTCGATTGCTCGCTCCCTTGATTGCTGATGGCTTAGCGCTTCATGCCACTTCAGACTCAATTTACATCCTGCCTAAGTAAGGCAACATAGAAACGTACTAATTAACACAACTGGCCTTGTTGACGTGGGCTGCTTGCTGCACTTGCTACGGAGAGAGTTGTCGTTGTAATTGTTGTTGTTGTTGCTGTTGCTTTTGTTGCTATTGTTGTCCGGATGGCTGGCGTTGTTGCTGTCGGGATTGTTGACGTCGTTGTCGTCGATAGTATTGTCATTATTATTATTATTAGTATTAATGCTAAGCAATTTATGGTGAACAAACCTAAAATTATTATTGTTGTTGTTGTTGTTGATGTTGATAATGATGGCGTTGTTTTCTTTAGCTGCTGCTGTTTTTATGGTTGTTATGGTGTTCGTGCTTTTGGTATTGTTGTTGCTGTTGTTGTTGTTGTTCTCGTTGCTGTTGTAGTGCCAGTGAATTGAATCAAGGAGAACTATTCGAACAGTCGTCGTCATCGTCGTTGTCGTCGTAGTCGTCACCTACAACAATAATAGCAACAGTGTTATTATGGCTTATTTATTTTCTAATTTTTTTGCTTAGCGATAACTGCAACACCCGTAGCAGCAACATCAGAAAGCAATAAGACACGGCGAACAGTTACGCACTATCTACCGACCCATATCTCTCACCGCCAACAACATGCTCATGGCGTGCACCCATTTCAGCATGGGGCCGGTCTGTCTCACTTACAGCGACCTGGCAAGAGATGAACCCCGACTAGGAGGGCCAGGCAAACACAGGCAAATGGGTTCACGACAGGTTCGAACCCCACCGTTGCACATTTGTATTCAACGGGGGTCGGTCCGTCTTATGAAACAATGCGAGAGTAGTTCCGTGGACGTCGTTAAATGTTGGCTGAGAGTCAGCTCGATAAAGTTTTTAAAAGCCCGGTTGTGTGTTGTAACTGAGCCTCCCCCCCCCGTTCTTTTTATCTTGTGAGCTGTAGATAGATACGTCACCACCGGCTTGCGATTGCTTGCTGTTATCATACGGCCAAAGAGATTATGGTAAAAATGACATGCTTATCACGATGTTTTATGATGGCGATGATGGTGATGATGATAGTGATGGCGGTGGGGGATTACAAAGTTCGTGTTGATGGTGATCGTGAAGTTCACCATGCTGATTGTGCTGTTGCTGCTGATACCATGATGTGCTAATAAGAAAGATCGCAGTAATTATCAAGGCCGAGGTGCTGGGGCCGCTGCACCCGGCGTTGATGCTGCTGCTGCTGCTGTTGCTGTGGATGAGGTGATGAAGGTACCTCATCCAGACTCGATTGTCGACTCAAATCGGACTGTATTGCTACCGGCGGCGGTAATGATAAGGGACAGAGTGAGAGACTGACGCCTACGGACGAAGCCGAAGGAAGTCATCATCGAGCGAGGGTCGGCGAGCCAGCGACTTCGGCTTCCACCTATCGGCTAGTTTTATCGATTCAGCTCTCTATTTGTTAATATTATCCCCGACGTGTGATCGAGGCTTGTTAGAGTGTGCGTGTTTGTGGTTCGTCTTTGGTCCTCTACATGATGGCATGGGGGTGCATGGTGGGGTGGCATGGGGTCGACTCGATGTGTATCACTCTACATGTGTACTTTCGTGAGTACAGTTGTGTGTGCACACGTGTCGTTCCGATGTCACACTACCACTGCGTCACCAGGCACCAACCACGACCTCCAGTGCGGGTGTTGCAGTCGTTATAGTGATTGTTGCCGGTGTTGTTGTTGTTGCCGGTGTTGTCCCGGTCCCGCTACTGGCGGTGATGGTCACATAGCGATGAAGCCATGGTAGAAAGCGAGGAAAAACACCGATAGAGTTTGGAGGAGAGGGAGAAGAAATTGGCATGGAATGGCAACATGAACAACAACAACCACCACAACAACAACACTTTCAACAACAACCACAACCACAACAACACTAATAGCAACAACATATAGAAAGAGCAGCACCGACCACCGGATCGCGGATGATGCGCTGCGAGATACGATACGCCAAGCGTACGCGTGTTGTCGTGGTGACAGCGCTCTCTGGGCATGTCTTACTTAGCCGCTGGAGAGAGAAGATGAGGAAGGCCGCGACTCCAAAGAAAAAAGATGACGATGACGACGACGACGACGATGACGAACGCTGTTCCTCTATCGCTCGCTCAGAGCCACCACCAGCACCGATGCACTTTGCCGTTCGAAGTCGTCTCAACGACGACGACGGCGACGAAGTTCGCTGCTTGGTTGAGTTCCTCGTCCGGTTCGGTTCGGCGCGGCCGATCGACCGACCCCGAGCGCCGGCAATTGACGGGCTCAGAGAAGGAGGGGGCCGCGTTCACCGTTCTTCACTCTCATTCGCCTTCGTCTCGTTCTTTTTTTGCATCTGATTTTTCTTTCTCTTTCTTCTTCTTGTCTTTCCTCTTCACTTCATCGTGTTCAGATTCAGCGATCAGGTAGCAATCAATGCTGTTGCCCGTCGACGTCGTGGCTGCTGCTGTTGTTGCTATTGTCGCTGTTGTTGTTGTTGCTATTGTCGCTGCTGTTGTTGTTGCTATTGTCGCTGCTGTTTTTGTTGCTATTGTCGCTGCTGTTGTTGTTGTTGTTGCCGATGTTGTTGTTGTTGCTCTTATCGATGTTGTTGCGATTGTTGTTGTTGTTGCTGTTGCTGAGGCATCGGCTGTTGCTGTCGATGCCACTGTCGCCGCCGCGGAGAACAACGAAGCCGCTACGATGAAGGCGATGGTGATTTTGCTGCTGCTGCTGCTGCGGCTTCATCTTCTTCTACCTACTGGTTGTGGTGACGTTGATGCTGCGCCGTTTTTCTGTAATGAAGACATTCAGTCTCCTGGTGCTGGCTGGCTGCCTGGCTAGCGTGTTTGACTGGTCCGCTCGCCACTGGGTCGCTCGCTGCTCGCTGCTCGCTCGCGATGCATCGATGGATTGATCTATCCATCCACCCATCGTCCGTCCGTGGGGCTTCGTTATTGATCACGGACGCCGCGCAATGTCAGACAGAAGATCTGCACCGGCAGCCATAGCAGAAGCGTCAGCAGCAGCAGCCTCATCCACAGAAGAGTTTGAGGAACGGCGGCGCTGGCCGTCTCCGCAGAAGCAGCACCGAACAGCAGCAGAAACAGCAACAGAGCCAACAAACAGTTCCTTGGCCGCCCTATTCGCCGCCGCCGCCGCTGGCGCCGTCGCCACCACCGGATTGGGTTGGCAGGCGAACAGGCCCGGTCGCAGAGCGACGGCCGCTGCCGCCTCGATTTCTCTTGTTGTTGTCCGCTCATACCGGCCGGTTGCATGTTCAGAGTGATGCCAGTTGAGATGGGGCACCCGTTTGTTTTGTTGTTGTTGTAGTTGTTGCTGTCTTTGTTGCTGCTGCTGCTGCTGCTTCTGCGGCAGCGGCGGTTGTTGTTGTTGTTGCTGTTGTTGCTATCGCTGATTTTGTTGTTACCCCTCCTACCGATGCTGCTGCTAGAGGCGGCCAAATCAAGACATCCCCCGTAGCTTGCTGAAAAGCAGCATTTAATTTTCTACATTGTTGTTGTTGTCGTGGGTGTCGGTATTTTTATTGTTGCTGCTGTCGTCGTCGTTATTGTTGTTGCTCTCGTTGTTGTTGTTGTTATTGCTGCTATCCTTGTTGCTGTTGTTGTGGTCGTGGCTGTTGTTGTTGTCGTTTTTTTGTGAAGGCAATTCGGTCACTCTTGCTGCGGCTGCTGCTGCTGATGCTGCTGTTGGTTTGTCTGGTGTTGTTTGTTCATGTTGGTGAGTTCGATTGGCGCACGACTTCCGTGTACATCCCCGTCGTGTTTTTAGCCAGAGCCTGACTGAGCGAATGTTCGCCCCACCGGACTTGCGGATGTTTGTGGTTCTCTCTCTCTCTTCTCCATGTATGTCTCTCTCTCTCTCTTCTGATGATGTCGTTTCATTAGTCTTGGTAGCTAGGTGATGCGCCGCCTAGCCCCTCACGCGGTAGCGTACCCGTGAAAGCATACATACCTATCTGTATGCTAAAGCTCCACTTCTCCGCCTTCATTTGCCACACTCGCCTTCCTGAAAACACCTCAAGGCTCCTTTGTCATTGAGCAAACGAAGACGAACGCCATAACGTATTGCTCCACGTAGCAAATCTAGTCGTCCAGAGGGCGACCTGGAGGACAGGAGGGCGGCTTCCTGAAGTCGAAGTCGGTTTTGACGCCACTCCATGCGTGCTCGTCGAAGACCTGATGATGATACGAGTCGAGCTCGATACCACAAACAACACTTGTTATCGGAACATTGTAACCGGTATATGCATGTACTAGGCCATGATAGGTATATGCTGTGTGCCTTTGAACGCCATGCCATGTCATGTCAGCTCGTGGAAAACTGGACGTGGAAAACTGTTGAAAAGACGTCGAGGGCACGCTAACGACGCTAATAGACAACACCCAAACAATTCAGCGATTCAGCCTACGTTTGTTGAAGGTTACCGATGAGAGTCACCATCATCATCATCATCATCACCGTCATCATCATCAGGATATTAGAGCGGATATTGGAGCGGCCATTTCCAGAGCCGCAGTTGAGGCTAACAACACATTAGCATACATGGTGTCTATGTCTGTGCCAGCCAGGCTATAATATATCAATCTTGTCGATCGGCTGGCCGTCGGACGGGCGAACAACAGAGTGATTGACGTAAACTGATAGAGATCGTTTGCAAAGCGCAAACAAATCGCGCGAAGCAAGCAGAAGGTAGGAACAAGGAAGGAGCGCTCGCCCGAGAGAGAGAGAGAGAGAGAGAGAAAGAAATGCAAGCGATACATACATAGATCGATAGTGAGGGAACTTACGAAAAACTTCACCCCCGACGGGTATGACGGGTTTCAGACGCTTCTAGACAGCCGCGGCAGTGGGCGGTAACAACAACGTGACACGGACACACACTCACACACATACATAAGGATAGCCGAGGACATTACGGAATCCCGGCCACATGGGGGCGGCGTGCTGTAGTCAGTAATAACGGCGCAATGGAGGGCATTGCGGGCACCCCCGACGTCACTGTCGATACCGCCACATTTGGCACACAACCTCATGCTCAATATCAGTCGCCGCCGGCTTTTTTCGTCGTCTTCGTCTGGTTGTTGTTTGTTGTTGTTGTTGTTGTTGTTGTTGTTATTGTTGTCGTTGTTGTTGTCGCTGTTGTTTTTGTTGTTTGGTATTGTTAGCTACTGTTGTTGTTCGTTGGTATTGTTGTCAGCTGACTATGCGTTTGGTGAGGCGAGTTAATGTCACCCTGAGGATACTTTATCTAGTAGGCGATCTGCCGTTAATATACATTACACAATATCTCTCTCCCCCCGCTCTCTCTCTCTCAATATATATATATATATCTGTCCTTTTGCTGGTCAATAGTGAAATAGCCCGATACAAAACAGAATGAATATTAGTACTGCTACTACTACGACAACTACTGCTGCTGTTTCTACGGGAGCTACGACGATGCGACTGGTTGTAACGCTCTTGCTGCTGTTGCTAGCGATAGAGACACTATGTTGGCAGATAGATTTTGTGACGGCCGCGGCAATGATGGTAATAACGTTCTTCATTCACTGAAGGAAGAATTCGTCCGATCTGCGTGATCGCGTGATTGCGCGGCCGATGATCTTGCTGTGCTGGCGATAGATTTGCGAACTCGTCTGCAGGTAAGGCTCTAAGAGGTCCTGCATCGTTCGCCGCTCCCCTCCCTCCCCCCACTCGTTCAGCAACAGTCCACTACAACTCACTTTTGCATTCACTCTGCTGAGTCTGCGTCGTGGAGTGAGTAAGCATACATACGCGCATGCATACAGACGTACATACTACATACATACAGAAATGTGTGCAGAAATGCATACAGGTATACATACGTACATACATACATACATAATGCGATCGCGGCTAGAGTGTATTGTACTAGCCGACGAGCTTTTCGAGACGACACACCCACCTCGCCTCCCGAGCTGAGCTACTTGCAGCTCTTGTGTTGGCTACGGGGAGGAGGAGGTTGAATCGGGGGTTGCGGGGGTTGAGGGGTGGTGGTGGGGGAGAAGCAGCAGCAGCAGCGAAGGCGGCTGCGGCGGACACACAATGAGTGACCGACTGAGGAGAACCGACAATGCGGACGTACGTCTTCATTTCGTCGCGTTCTTTGACAGGCAGCAAAGGAACACCATCACCACCGCCACCACCTCCAGCTTCAGCAAGCAGCTCCTTCTTTGCGCTTGGAACGCATCGAGACAACCCTCGCTACCCTCGCTAAGTGGAGAAACTGAAATCAAGACAGCAAGAGAGAGAGAGAGAGCAAGGAGAGCGGGAAGAAGAAGCGGTGGGGGTATGTATATATATATATATATATATATATATATATATATATATATATATATATATATATATATATATATTTATACAGAAAGAGAGAGGGGGGGTGGATGAAGAAAGCATCGATTCGCTATCGATGAATAGATGGATCGATCCAGCTCACAATGCAGAAATGAACATAGCCACAAATCTATGCCGAGCAAACCAACTGTGAGTGAGTGAGTCAATGTTCGGGCGGACGAACGGACAAACGGACGCAGGGGCTCCCGCCACACTAGAACGAAGCCGCACGCTACAGAACTGTGTCTACGCAGCGTCGATTCTAGCCGCCGGTTCGATGAGACCTGCTTGGGTATCAACCTGCCTGCCGCTAGCAGGTCTATTTCGCCTAGTTGGGCCAAGCATATTCAGCTACTTTTCGCGTTCTACTAGGTAGTAGTTGTTGTTATTACTATTGTTGATGCTGCTGCTGTTGTTGTTGTTGTTGCTGATGTTCTTGTTGCGTTGTTGTTGCTGATGTTCTTGTTGCGTTGTTGTTATGCTTGCTGCTGCTGGTGCTGCTGCTTTTGTTGTGAACTTCTTTTGCTAAAGACCCGCTGTACAGCAGCTTTTTGGGGGGGGGGGGGGTATGCATAGACAACATTATTAGTTTGCTTATTATTGCCTCGGCGATGGAAGGTCGCCGATCTCTTGGTGAGCGCCAATTGATCTTGGCCAAACACTGCAGCCACAACAACTACGATGACGGCCATACGATCAGAGATCTGAAATCCGCGATTGGCCAGCGTCAACGTCAGCCGTACGCGCCAATAGCAGCAGTAAGTACACCGGCTGGTGCCCGGGTTGCTGCTTGGGTTGTTGTTGTTTCCGCTCATCGTTGTTGTCATTATTGTTGTTGTTGTTGTTGTTGTTGTTGTGCTGTTGTCGTTGTTGTGATTCCTGTTTTTGTTGTTGTTCTTGTTCCTGTCGTTGTTCTCGTCCCTGTTGTTGTTCATGCTGCCGTTGTTGCTGCTTTTCGTGTTCCTCTTGTTGTTGTTGTTGTCATCATCGTTGTTGTGACTTGTGTTGTTGTTGTTATTCCTGTTTTTGTTGTTGTTCTTGTTCCTGCTGTTGTTCTTGTTCCTGCTGTTGTTCTTGTCTCTGTTCTTGTTCATGTTGCCGTTGTTGCTGTTTTGCGTGTTTCTCCTGTTGTTGTTGCTGCTGCTGTATCGTAGCTACAGCACAGCCTAATATTGGGTACCTCAGCGCATTCGCACTCGACGGTCCGGCCGATGGACGGACGTAGCCGATCATCGACGTAGCCAGCAGACGATTGACGTAGCCAGCAGACGATCGACATGCATGCCTGTGCATGTATGTGTATTCGTTCGATCGTTTAATGCTGCAAGAGGCTGCTGCTGCAGTTGTTGTTGTTGTTGTTGCTGTCGGGTGGCCGCCGGTTAACTACAACGCGCTCAGCGCTCGGCCAGCTTCGTACTTCATCTTGAAATATCGTGTCGCTGGTTGTTGCCGCGGTCTCCGTCGCCGTCTTCGTTGTCGTGGCCGTGGTCGTCGGCGATGGTTGGCCGCGGCCCGCGACTCACTCAGTCGTCTCCGGCGGCGCGTTGTGTGATTGAGACGTGAGGCGTTCCGTGAAGGCGTCCCCGAGCCTGAAGATGTGAAGAGATGAAGTCATTTTCGGATCACCGCCGCTTGATCGCCACTGGTTCGGTCGTGGTCGTGGTCGTGGTGATTGCCGGTCGGCCTGCAGGCCAGCCATCCAACCAGGCCTCTGGCCACAGCCTTCCTGCCTAACCTCTCCTCCGTCGCTCGCCCCCGGCTCTCCCGGGATCGCCACCGGGACTCGCTTGACTCTCCGCTCTGATGATGGTTAGCTCGCTCGCTGGCTAGAGAGTTAACTGGCTGATGGTGGTTGCTGCTGCTGCTGCTGCCTCTGCTGCTGTCGCTCGGGGCCGAGTGGCCGCTCTTCGAACAGCAGCAGAGAGAGGCAGATATATATATATATATATATATATATATATTTAAATATATATATAGAGAGAGAGAGAAGAGGATAGGGATAGAGCGCTGATGCGGTGGTGTTCCGCGCGGTGAGCACCAAAGCCACATAGCGCCAGCCGCCGATAGGCTCGACCCGGCATCGAGATTTTCCTTTCGCACTCCTTATTTTTGCGTCCATCTTCGTCGTCGTGGTCGTCATCGTTGTTATTGTTGTTGTTGTCGTCGTCGTCGTCGTCGTCGTCGTCGTCATCATCATCATTTTCTTCTTCTCCTGCTTCGTCTTCTGCTTCTTCCTCATTTTCTTCGTAAATGACTTTGCATCCCGCCCCGATGATCGTCGTGAGGTTCCTTTCCCTTAGGTTCATGTTCTGCTGGCTCGAAGTGTATAAATACATATACGTATGTATCTATATGTATGGGTGTGTGTGTGTATGTATGTGTGTATGTGTGTCTGTACATACTTATGTAGATATTTCATTTATCCTCACGAGCGCAGGCCAGCTCACACTCGTTGGCGCGTTCGATGCTCGTTCCTTCGTTTCTTCTTCTCCTGCTGCTTCGCTATTCTGCTATTCTTCTCGCCAGCAGAAGATAGTTAGATAGATAGATAGATACCCGATAGGCAGGCGGTCGGTCGGTTGATGAAGACATTCTCAAGCACTGGTTGCCCGGACGGTCGTCTGCCCGCCCGCCCGCCCGCCTCCATTCGCCCTAGCGTTGCCGCACATGCCGCGGCGTCGGCGTCGGCATCGGCGTCATTACGAACAGGCGGCGGCGGCAGCGGCTCGGTGGACTCGCCGGCGATGACCTCGCTACATACGTCGCTTCTACTTGCGGACCTTCACATAGACACTCTCGAACGTACACATAGACACTGTCGAACGTACACATAGATACTTTCGAACGTACACATAGATACACACACTCACACACCTGACACTCGAGAGTGTCGAGAGTGCACTGTATGCATCTAGGTTGTACGTATGGGCGTAAGAATGGCTGATGTTGTTCCTATCGCATACTGTCTGCCTGTTTGTTTGTTTGTCGGCCTGTCTTACCACTAGCAGCTGGCCGTACAATTCTTATGCCGTTGATATGCCGTCGTCGTCGTGTCGTCGTCGACGTCGCCACTGCCCGCTCTTAGCCCGTTTCTTAGCCGTGCCGGGGGTCGTCGTCGCCACTACAACTTCCGCTACCACAACAACAACCCCCGCTACTACCACCCCACACACCGTCACTAACACTACCACCATCACCATCGCCGGTGGCTGTGTACCTCAGCTCGCCAAGTGCCTTTGTTGCTTCGCGGCGATGTGTTGATGTTGTTGCTCTTTGTTGTTGTTCATGTTCGAAGTAAGAAAAATGACCCCCTTCCGGTGGCCTTTGCGAATTGGCTGTTACCAACGCGCGCGGCCCAACGTCGCCTGAGTGCGTTGTGTGTGGGGGGGGTTGTCTATCGACTAGGGGTAGTAATGGCGATGGTGGCGGCACTTTCGCCAGTTGGAGTAGGCAGCGTCGTTTGACTTGACGCTCCAACGAAGGCTCGAGTTCCACCCGACGAATGGTTGGATTGGCGACCATTTGTCCCTTGTCGTCGTCGTCGTCATCATCATCGCTGGGCTACATGAAGGAACACTTTGCCCCTTCCTCTGCTTTCCCTGCCTTTTTTCGGTCCGGTCCCGTTTCCCGTCATACGATCCCTCCCCCCCCCCATATGACGTTTTCCTTTCTCCTCGCAGGGGTAGAATTTAGCTGTGCCTCCCTTCCGATGATGACAATTGACGTCAACTTTTCGCGCTGCCCGTTTAGCATAGCAGCAGAAGCAGAAGCACCGGCAGAAACAGCGTCTGCTCACCGCTTAATGTTGGGTTGCTCGCTCGCTAGCTTGTCTCGTTTATGTCGCCTTTGTGTTGTTGTTGTTATTATTATTGTTATTTTTATTATTATTATTATCATCTTTATGACGACGCTGATGATGATGATGATGATGATGATTATTACACTTTCGCTAATATTTATGTAACGCTTGGCCGGGCACCGCCCGTTTCTGGGTGGCCATCGTCGCCTTGACGTCGAGCCGAGAGCGAGAGAGTCTCGCTTATGCGTTGTACGTTGTTGTACGCCACATAACAAAACGCCAGAACCGCCAACGTCTTCGTCAGTGGCTGGACATTATCGTTATTGTTGTTGTTGTCGTTGTTGTCGTTGTCGTCGTCGTCGTCGTCGTCGTTGTTGTTGTTGTGGTTGTTGTTGTCGTTGTTGTTATCGTTGTCGTCATCCTTGTTATTGCTGCTGCTGCTGCTGTTGTGGCCGTCATTGTCATCAACGTAGCGTTTGTCATCAGTGTTTGGGCACTGTTTGTTATTCAAATTGTTGTTGTTGTTGTTGTTGTTGTTTTATCGTCGTATCTTGTCCCTCTCTCTCTCTCTTGCGGTAGTGGTGCTGGTGCTTCTGCTGCTACTGCGGACTCTGCTGTAATTACACAAATAAAGACATAATATTAATTTAGTCCCCGGATTGCAACGGACGACAACACAACGGCAAGGCTGACGCGCTACTGTCGGTCGAGCCAGCAGCAGCAGCCGCAGCAGGCAGCAGTAAACGTCACTGGCCGCCGCAAGTGCGTCTGCTTAACGCCTGGCGGTGGTTGACGAACGCTGACCAAGCCAGTCAGCTATTACGAGTCAGTTTATGACGCGCAGATTTATATGCCGCTAATATGCTGTCGCTGCCGCTGTTATTGCGGTTGCTGCTTCGGCTTCTGCCCTTGGTGCTGCTGCTGCTGCTGATGCTGGCACTCTACAGTCTGTTGCCGGCATAATGGTTTATCGTACGATGCTCCTCCTTTCCAGTTAGTGGGGGTAATGGCGATGGTTTTGGGGTTGTACAAGTCTTCCAACACAGTTCATCCATTTATCCATCCGTCCATCTACGCATGAGTAATAATGATTCAAGTTACAGCACTGCTGCAGGCTGCAGTGCCTTGTGTGCACTGTTGCCACTTGTTGAAGTGTACTTGAAGGAGAAGCGGCGGAATAAAACAAGACGCACCACCGTTAAAGAACCTCGCGCAACAACGTCTCTCACGTCAGCCAGTCGATAAGGACATAACGGGGTTCCGTCACAACTGCGACTAGACGTCGCACATAAATACATATATATATATATATATATATATATATATATAAGTGGTATGATGGTTGTATCAAAATCAACGAACAAGCCATTCTGTCGTCGCGCGAGCGACAATTCCAGCGATTGCCATCAATTATCGTTGCTGTTTGTCGTCGTCGTCGTTGATATTGCTATGTTTGCTGATGTTGATGCTACTGTTCTGATCTTGCTTTTGGTGTTGATGCTAGTAATATTTTCTATTGTCGTCATTCCTGATGTTGTGTGTGGTTGTTGCTGTTATTGTTGTTTTTGTCGTTGGCACCTGAGTCCCTACTGCGTCCATCCTAACGAAGCGAGGCCTGGATTGATGACGAAGCTCATCTTGAGGTGTGGGGCTGTTCTCACCCCTCCCCTCTCTCTCTCTCTCTCTCCCCGCCCACCCTCAGCAGAAACACGACAGCAGGTCGACATCTCAATGTGCTGCGGGATACACAACACATATATACATTGATACATAGATACATACACAAACACACACATACAGATATGCACATATAAGACACATATACAGACGTATGTCCGTAGATCGACACGATTGGCCCCAGTACCTAAGAGGAGAGCGCACTTAGGAGAGCGCAGTGGCGGCAGAAACTGCAACAAGTTTAGCTAGGCCGCAGACCTCGGACAGAAGAAGTAGAAGAAGAAGAAATAGAAAAAGAAAAATAAGAGGAGCTGAATGGACAAGCCGAAGAATCGACTGCCGTAGCAAGACGAATAATGACGTGCCAGTTACAGTCGTAGCTGCTGCAGCAGCAGAAGCTGTAATTAGTTCTATTAGTAGTAGTAGTAGTAGTAGTAGTAGTAGTAAATGTAGTAGGAGACTAGTAGACTAGTGACCTCCCTCCTTACTAAGCCGGCGTTATAGGTGTGAGTGGTGAAATGACGTCGACAGCCGCCCAGCGCCAGTGGGGCTGGCTGCAACGGGCGGGCCACAGGTATCGCGATCGGCGCGCGCTTGCGAAGGATTCAAGGAAGGCCCATCGAGGCAGGGAAAGAAGAAGAAAGACAACAACCACAACAACAACAACAACGAGGCGGAGAGGGACAATGTATTAACGACGAATGACTTTGGGGTTTGGGGGTACTACTATGCGGGTCGACCAACAGCAGCAGCAGCAGCAAGAACGCCGAAGAAAGCTAACTCAATCCTCGTTGGTCTACGGTTTCTTTTGGTGCGCTCTCTCACAGTCGCTCATTTGCTGCCGCTTATTTCTTCGACATAGTCCGCTCTTTATATTGTTGTATATATTGTATATATATATATATATATATAT